>CM069156.1:25094072-25309072 GCA_035221665.1 Okamejei kenojei
CCCACCATTCTCTCCCCACCATCTCCCCCCACCTCCACTCACCCACCTACGCTCCCCACCATCTCTCCCCACCTGCTCTCCCCCTCCATCTCCTCCCCACCATCTCTCCCGGACACCAATCTCTTCTCCACCACCTTCTCTCCCCACCATCTCTTCTCCCCACCATCTCTGCCCGCCACCAGATTCTCTCCCTCGACCACAATCTCTCCCACCTCCTCTCCCCAGCTCCTCTTCCCACCATCTCCTCCCCGACTCATACTCTCACATGCTGCTCCTGTTCCACTCATGCTCTCCTACCACCATCTCTCCCACACCTAGTCTTCTCACCACCATCTCTCCTCACCATCCAGTCGCCATCCGTTCTCTCCCCACCATCTCTCCCCACCATCTCCGTCCCCACCATCTCTATTTCTCTTCTCGTCCCCACCATCTCTACCCCACCATCTCTCCCCCAACATCCTCCCCACCATCTCTCCCCACCATCACTCCCCACCACTCTCCCCACCATCGCTCCCCACCATCTCTCCCCACCTCCGCTCCCCACCTCCGCTCCCCCACCATCTCATCCCCACCATTGTGCTCTCAACCCACGCCATCTCTCCCCCCACCGCCACTCCCCCACCATCCTCCCCACCCAACTCTCGCCCACACATCTCCTTGGGTATCTCACCCCTACCTCCTCACACCCCACCATTTCTTACTCCAACTCCGCCTCCCACCATCTGCGTCTCCCACCATCACTCCCCACCTCTCACCTCCCTACACCCTCCTCATTCCCCACCATCTCTCTCCCCACCATCTCAGAACTCACCTTCTCTCCCCCACCTTCCGCTCCACACCACCGCTACGCCCACCGTCGCGTGCCGGTTTTGATAGGTTACTCTTCGGCGTCCCGCGCACCAGGCACTCCCCACCATGCTGCTGCACCCACTCTATCTTCTACCCACACGTTCTCACTCCCCACCATCTCTCCTACCCACCATCTCTCCCGCACGCTCGTCACCATCTCTCCACTCACCTCGCTGGACGCCCACCAGTCTATCTCCATCCGCCACGCGGTGCACCTCTGTCCCACCATCTCCCCCACCATCTCTCGCTCCTAACATATCTCCGGTTCCCCACACATCTCGAATCCCCACCATCTCTCCCCACCATCTCTCCCCACCAACTCTCCCCACCATCTCTCCCACCATCATCTGCACCCAACCATCTCAAGCGCTCCCCAGGCCTCCCCTCCCCACCATCGGCGTCTCCCCACCATCTCTCCTCCCCCCAGACCATACACTCACCCCGACGCATCTCTCGCTTTTTCCCACCATCTCTCTCACCCCACTCCACTCTAGCCCACGCATCGCTCTCTACCCACCAAGTCCTCCTACCCCTCCCCACCATCCTCTCCTCCACCACCTACAGTCCTCTCGTTCCCTATCCGCCACTTCCGCTCATCCCACCTCAATCCTCGATCTCCTCTGGGGGGGGGGGGGGGGAATGCTCCTCCACCATTCTCTCCCCTCACCTCCTCTCCCCACCGTCATCCGCAATGTACGCCCACCTCCTAGCTCCACTCCACCATTCGCTCTCCTCCGTTACCTCACATCTCCCCACCTCACCGCTGCGAGCCCACCCCTTCTCCCCCACCAATCTCTCACCCACAACATCTCTCACCCTCTCCCCCACCAGGCATCTCTCCTCTCTCCCACTACACCTCGCCCACCATTCCTCGATCCAATAATCCCCAACCATGTCCAATCCTACTCTCCCACCATCTCTCCCCACCATCTCTCCCACCTTCCCTCTCCCCAGCTCCTCTCCCACACCATCTCTTCTCTCGCCCTCCATCTCTCCCCCACCAGCTCTCCTTCCCCACCATCTCTCTCTCCCCACCTTGCCTCTCCGCACCATCTCTCCCCACCATCTCTCCCCACCATCTCTCCCCCACCCTCTCTCCTCCCTCCTCCTCTCCCCATCCATCTCTCTCTCCCCACCTCCTCTTTCCCATCTCTCGGTTCTCTTCTCAACTCTTCTCACAATCTCCTCTCTCTCTCTCTTCTTCTTCTCTTTCTCTCTTCTCTCTCACTCTCTCATCCTCTCTTCTCTTACTTCTCTTCTCTCTCTCTTCCTTCTCACTCTCTCTCCTCTTCCTCTCTCTCCTTCTCTCTTCGCTCTCCTCTCTCTCTCTCAACTCCTCCTTCCCTCTCTCACTTCTTCTTCTTGCCTCCTCTCTCTCTCTCACTCTCTCTCTCTCTTCATCTCTCTCTTCTTCTCTTTTCTCTCTCCTCCTCTTTCTCTCTCTCACAATCTCACTCTTCTTCTGTCCTCTCTCTCTCTCTGCTCTTCTCTCTCATTCTCTCTCCTCTCTCACTTCTCCTCTTCTCTCTCCACATCTTCTACTCTCTCTCCTTCTCCTCATCTAACCTCTCTCTCTCTCTCTTCTCCTCTATCTGCCCTACTCTTCCTCCTTCTTCTATTCGCACTCTCCTTCCTCTCTCTCTCTCTCCTCCTTCATCTCTCTCTCATACTCTCTCTTCTCTCATCCTCTCTCTCCTCTCTCTTCTTCCTCCTTTCCTCTCTCTCTCTTCTCTCTCGCCTCTCTCCTTCTCATCTCCTTCCTCGTCTCTCTCCACCAAATCTTTCTCCCTTCTCCTCTCTCTCTCTCCATCTCCTCTCTCCCCTTCTCGCTTTCTCTCTCTCCTCTTCTCTCTTACCTTCTCTGCTCTCTCTTCTCTTCTCCTCTCTTCTCTCTCCCTTCTCTCACTCTTCTCTCTCATCTCTCCCTCTGTCTCCCTCTCTCCTCATCCTCCTCTTCTCTCTCACTCCTGCTACCTCTCATGGCTTCTTCTCTCTCCCTTCCTCTTTTCTTCTCTGACACCTCTCTTCTCTCACCTCTTCACCTCCTCTCTCTCTCTCCTCTTCTCCTCTCTTCTCTCTCCTCTCATGTATCCTCACTACCTCTAAGCTCTCCCCACCTCCTCTCTTCCACTCCTCTTCTCTCTCTCCTCTTCCTCACCTCTTCTTCTCTCTTACCCTCCTCCTTTCCTCCATACTCTCTTCTTCTCTCTTTCTTTCTCATCTCCACTCTCTGTCTCTCTCTTCTCTCTCCTCTCCGCTTCTCTTCCCCACCTCCTCAGTCTCCCTCTCTTCTTCCCTCACATCTCTTTTCTTATCCTCCACCTATCCGCTCCCCAACTCCTCTCCACCCCACCATCTCTCCCACCTCCTCTCCCCACCTCCGCTCCCCACCTCCCTCTCCTCTCCCCACCATCTCTCCCCACCATCTCCCCACCATCTCTCCCAACTCCTCTCCCCACCTCCTCTCCCACACCTCCTCTCTCCCCACAGCCGCTCCCGCACTCCCTCCCCACCGCCCCTCCGCTCCCCACCTCCTCTCCCCCACCTACCCTCTCCCTCCACCACCTCTCCCCACCTCCGCTCCCCACCTCCTCTCTCCCCTCACCGTGTCCCACCGTCCTTCCCCACCTCCCTCCCCACCTCCTCTCCCTCACCTCCTCTCCCCCACCTCCTCTCCCCACCTCCGCTCCTCGCCCACCAACCTCCTCTCCCCACCTCCTCTCCCACCATCTCTCTCCCCACCATCTCTCCCCACATCCTCTCCCCACCGCTCTCCCCACCGTCTCTCCCCACCTTCCTCTCCCCAACTCCTCTCCACCCCTCCCTCTGTCTGCCTTCCCCCTCCATCCAACTCATCCCCCCCCCCCCCAAACTCTTGACAGCAAACAGCTGTTTCCTATAATGTTTACAACTGCACACACACACACTCACACACACTCACACTCACTCACACACAATCACATACACTCACCACACTCACTAACACACACTCACCACACACACACACTCACATACACTCACACACACACACACCACACTCCAACACATCACACACACACAAACACTCACACACTCTCACTCACACACACTCACACCACACACACTCACATACACTCCACACACACACACACACACTCACATACACTCACACAACACACACACACACAAACACTCACACACTCCTCACTCACACCACTCACTCACACAATACACACTCACACATACACACTCACACACACAACACTCACACACTCCTCCACTCCACACACTCAAACATCACTCACACTCCTCACTCACACACTCTCACTCACACCACTCGACACATATATTTGCACACACACACCTCTCACTCACACACTCTTCTACTCGACACGTCAAACATAACTTGCACACAACACACTCTCACTCACACAACTCGCACTACACAACACTCACCACACTCACAACTCGACACACACACTCTCCACTCCACACACGTCTCACTCTCGACAACACGCACACACCAAACACATCACACACAACAAATAAATATACCCCCACCGGTCCATCACAACTGTGAGATCCGTTATTGCAGGAATGTGTTGGGCAGGAAACACCCCCTGGCTGTGGAACTCCACATCAGACAACGAAGGAACACCAGGCCACTCTCTGGGTCCGCGTCAGGTGCAAAGAGGCCCTTCTGACCTGTGATACTGCACCTGGGTCCGCATCTTCCTCACGTCCCCCGTAATGTTTGGCCTTTATCCCAGGATTCATCTCATATCCTACCCTTCCTCTCCCTCTCTCTCCCCCTCATCCCTCGATCTCTCCCTTTTCCCTCTCCCGCTCTCTGTCTGAGCCACTCTCTCTCACCCTGTCATCCTCTCTCTGACCTCTCTCTTGCTGTCCGATCCATTTTTTCCCTCCCTGCTCATAGAAAATAGTACTTGAGAGAACTTTCGCCATTCGGCCCTTCGATCATCCAGAATCAGTGTCCCGTTCCTGCTTTCTCCCCATATCCCTTGATTGTGTTATCCTAAGAATTCAATCTAACTCCCTCTTGAATACATGCTCTCTCTCCCATCTCTCTCCCCTTCTGTCTAAACCACTCTCCCTTACCCCTGTCTCTCTCACCTCTCTCTCCTCTCTCCTGTCTCTGTCTCTCTCTCGAGCTCTGTCTCGTCTCTCTCTCTCCCCCTCTTATCCACACTCTCTGTCCCTAGTCTGTCCCTCTGATCCTCTGAAGGTTGTGCGTTCCCCGTCCAGTGCTCGGCAGGAGGATAGCGACACACTCCGCTCTGCATTCCAGCCCTTTCACCCTCTGTCTGATTCCACTCGATACTCAGCCCCTGTCTGTGAGAGAAAGCAGCTCATCTTGAGCCCGAGTTCCAGGAACACCAAGTCCTCGTTCATCTCCCCTCCACCTTCACTGCTTTATTATTTCAAAAGTAAACTTCAGTGGTGCAACAGGACTTTCTTGTCACGGTCACATTCCTTCCTTGCACACAGTCAGTGAAAATCTTCAGTCTGAAGAAGTGTCTCGACCCGAAACATTACCCACTCCTGCTCTCCAGAGTGGCTGCCTGTCCCGCTGAGTTACTCCAGCATTTTGAGTCTACCTTCGTAAAATCCTTTACTATATATGGCCACACGATCGTACTTAAGTGCAGGCGAGCACTGAGACAGAACGTAAGTTGCCACGATTCTGGGATCATTTTGTTTGATTCAAGTCCAACGATGTTAAAAATATAGTCTTAACTTTATTACCATAAAATAAAGCTCTTCCAACTTTCTCTGCGCCTGTACGTTCAGTAGTTTTATATTCATTAGTGTTCACTCTTATCTTTACACTCATGTGGCCCCTGGGGTGATATCCTTCCCTTGTTTGAGGGGTGTCCCCACCTGACTGCCTCGCAATCTTCAGCAGGGGAAGGTCCCTAGACTCCCCCCCCCCCCCCCCCCCCCACAGAGCTCGGCTGCACCAAGCTTCCTCAGCACCTACTCCTGCAGCCTGGAATGGGCCAGGCATGGTCATACAGTGTGGAAACAGGCCCTTGGGCCCACAGCACCAACATGTCCCATCTACACTAGTCCCACCTGCCTGGTTTTGGCCCATGTCCCTCTAAACATGTCCTATCCATGTACCTGTCTAATTGTCTCTTAAACGTTGCAATAGCCCCTGCCTCATCTACCTCCTCTGGCAGCTCGTTCCGTACACCCACCGCCCTCTTTGTGAAAAAGCTATTCGGCAGATTCCTATTAAGTCGGCAACATTCCCTGACGGATAACTCGTTCTACTGGGAGACCAAAGTGTCTGGCAAATCACAGAGCATCTTTCGCCAAGCTGAGGGCCTTCCAGCGGCACTTGATGTCCATCTCTAAGTGAGTGCCCGGGTGCAGCCTGTAAATCAGAGAAACGTCAGTTACACAGGTGCTTGGGATGAACTGTGACAAGGACCCTTGCATCCTTCTCCACGCCCTTATTGCAGAGGTGGACAACCATCTCCTCTCCGTTGCAGCTGTCCCCAGGGCAGCTTGCATCAGCAATTAGACTCAGACAGTGCAGGGGGTGGGGGGGGGGGGGGGGGGGGGGGGGGGGGGTATTGGGGGGTGCTGACTGGGAGAGCCTCTCTCACTGCCAGCCTCGCCTCATCTTGCCGCTTGTTGGTGAGTTCTGGCGATGAGGCATTTGGCCAGAGGAGCTGCTGCAGTCTGCTCGCTCGGGGAACCAGAGTGCAGGATCCATCTAGTCCTTGTCGTGCAGTGCCGGCAGAATGTTCCGTGGTGATCACCGTGGTCAAAGGTGTAGGCACTGCATCACTGTTTTTATTTTCCCGGTGGCAATGCCAGCACTTTTCACATGAGGTCGGTTAGGCCCCATCCTTCCACTGGGACGGTACATGAGGTGGGGGTCATGGGGTGGGGGCTAGGTCCATGAGGGTGGGGGTCACCGGGTGTGGGTACCAGTCACTGGTCATTGATGTGGGGTCATTTGGGTGACGGCATTGAGTGGGGTCACTGACCAAGCACAGTCCACTGGTCATTGAGGGTAGGGGTCACATGGGTGAGTACACAGTACTGGTCCATTGAGGTGGGGGCACCGGACACAGTCACTGGTCATTGAGGGTGGGGGTCACTGGGTGACGGTACACAGTCACTGGCCATTGAGGGTGGGGGTCACTGTGTGACCATACACAGTCACTGGTTATTCAGGGTGTGGGTCACCCCCTGTGCAACTCTGCTGTTTATTCCGGCTGAGAAAGGGGACAAGCTTGGCGCGGGGAAAGGGACGTCTCAGACAGGCTGAGACCAGGGTTGGATGGGAGGTAAAGTTGCCATTCCCCTGAACCCAGAGGTCAATGGGAGAGTTAGAGGGTGAGAAGACGGACGAAGAAGTGTTTGCAAGCACCGGGCGTGTGGGACATCTCCAGCAGGTCGGCTCCACACATGGTGCGAGGAAAAACACAGCAGGAACAGATGGATGACTTCCAGCTGCTGTTTGTTCAGGGTAAGGGCCACTTGTGATGCAACTGTGCACAGTCACTGTTTACTTAGGGCGAGGGTCAGTCCCAGTCACACTTCTGAGTGTTTCCAGACTTTCCTTTCTTATTTTAGATTTTAAGCATTGCTTTAATTTACACTTTCTATCTGGCAATATGGAGTTACTGTTTATTCAGGCTGAGGGGCCTGTGTGACTGTAACTGTACGGTCGCTGTTTAATCCGGGTCACTGAGTAACTGTACAGTGTCGCTGTTTACTCAGCAGGTCAGAGTTGTGACCGAAATCTATCTAATTGTAATTGTCATTTATATTTATTATCGAGTGCCTGATTTTGAAGCAGATCTCGTGATATGGTCTATTGTTGGCTGTCCTCTACACTCTGAGGATCCACTTGTGGAGTGCACACGCCTGCTGTGAGTTGTGCACTGTCCTTTAATGGGCAGTCTGGGGACCGGTAAAAGGCAGTGTCGTTATTTCTTCGCAAGAGTGGGGAGCGATGGATGGAAGCTGCCGCTCTCGCTCCCGTTCACCCGCTCAGTGATGAGCTTCAGCTCTTGTTCCTGTCCTCCTGCCTGCTTTAGGAGGAAATCCCCTCTTGACAGGGAACACGCACACTCAGTGAAAAATCAAAGTGCTGGGGGGAGACACAAGAAACTGCAGACTCTGAAATCTTAAGCAGAACACGAACTGCTCGGGAACTCTGCGGGTCGGGCAGCGACTGCGGAGGGAATGGACGGACGATGTTTTTCGGGTGGGGATCCTTCTTCAAACTGATTGGAGCGGGGTGGGGTGGGAGGGGGGGAGAAAGTTGGATTAGATAGGCAGGGGTGGGGCAAGGCTTGGCAAGTGATGGGTGGATACAGTTGAGGGGGTTTGCTTGGCAGATGGGTGGAGATAGTGGCAAAGGGTAGAGGGGAAAAGGAGACAGATGGAATGGAGGAACACGGCGGGCCAGGCAAGAACTGAAGGACATTCTTTTGGGAAGCAGATAAGGAGAAATTTCTTCAGTCAGAGGGTGGTAAATCTGTGGAATTCTTTGCCTCAGAAGGCTGTGGAGGCCAAGTCAGTGGATATTTTTAAGGCAGAGATAGATGTTTGATTAGTACGGGTGTCAGAGGTTATGAGGAGAAGGCGGGAGAATGGGGTTCGGAGGGAGAGATAGATCAGCCGTGATCGAATGGTGGAGTAGACTTGATGGGCTGAATGGCCTAATTCTACTCCTATCTCTTATGAAGGGAAGGGAATTGGAGGGACAGTCAGCCCATTTCGGATTGGGCCGCTTCTCCAGCACTCTGTTTTTTGATGACGATTCCAGCATCAAAGAATAAACCTAGCAATTATAGACCTATTAGTTTGACGTCAGTGGTGGGCAAATTAATGGAAAGGATACTTAGAGATAATATATATAAGCATCTGGATAAACAGGGTCTGATCAGGAACAGTCAACATGGATTTGTGCCTGGAAGGTCATGTTTGACAAACCTTCTTGAATTTTTTGAAGCGGTAACTAGGGAAATTGATGAGGGTAGAGCAGTGGATGTTGTCTATATGGATTTCAGTAAGGCCTTTGACAAGGTTCCCCATGGTAGATTGGTTAAGAAGGTTCAATCTTTGGGCGTTAATGGCGGAGTAGAAAGATGGATTCAACAGTGGTCTGATGGGAGATGTCAGAGAGTAATGGTGGATGGCTGTTTGTCAGGTTGGAAGCCGGTGACCAGTGGGGTGCCTCAGGGATCTGTGTTGGGTCCACTGTTGTTTGTCATGTACATCAATGATCTGGATGATGGGGGTGAAAATTGGATAAGTAAGTATGCAGATGATACTAAGATAGGTGGTGTTGTGGATAATGAAGTAGATTTTTCAAAGTCTGCAGAGAGATTTGGGCCATTTGGAAAAGTGGGCTGAAAGATGGCAGATGGAGTTTAATCCTGTTAAGTGTGAAGTGCTACAATCTTGGCAGGACAAATCAAAATATGATGTACATGGTAAATGGTAGGGAATTGAGGAATGCTGTGGAACATAGGGATCTAGGAATAACTGTGCATAGTTCCCTGAAGGTGGAATCGCATGTAGATAGGGTGGTAAAGAAAGCCTTTGGTGTGTTGGCCTTTATAAATCAGAGCATTGAATATAGGAGTAGGGAAGTAATGTTTAAAATTGTACAAGGATTGGTAAGACCAATTCTGGAGTATGGTGTACAATTTTGGTCGCCTAGTTATAGGAAGGATGTCAACAAAATAGAGAGAGTACAGAGGAGATTTACTAGAATGTTGCCAGGGTTCCAGCAACTATGTTACAGAGAAAGGTTGAACAAGTTAGGTCTTCATTCTTTGGAGCGCAGAAGGTTAAGGGGGGACTTGATTGAGGTCTTTAAAATGATGAAAGGGATAGACAGAGTTAACGTGGATACGTTTTTCCCATTGACGGTAGGGAAGATTCGAACAAGAGGGCATGACAATGGAATTAAGGGACAGAAGTTTCGGGGTAACGTGAGGGGGAACTTCTTTACTCAGAGGGTGGTGGCTGTGTGGAATGAGCTTCCAGCAGAAGTGGTGGAGGCAGGATCGATTTTAACATTTAAGAGTAAAGTGGATAGGTATATGGACGTGAAGGGAATGGAGGGGTATGGTCTGAGTGCAGGTAGATGGGACTAGGGGAAAACAAATGGTCGGCACGGACTGGAAGGGCCGAGAGGGCCTGTTTCCGTGCTGTAATTGTTATATGGTTATATGGTTATCTGCTGCTCTTGTGTCAACCAGACAGGCTGAGTATCTCACTGACTATGTGCTTCCGGTCCACTGAACCTCAGGTCTGGGGCTCGAGAAGCAAGAGCTGGGTGGGATAGACCACGTTCCAGCTGGCCCCTCCCAAATACCTGGGGTGATTTCATTACCGAGTTTGTCCAACATCTCCAGGTAGCGAATACCCACTAATCCAGGCAACATTGCGGTAAACTCCTTCTGCGCCCCCTCCAAAGCCTCCATGTCCTTCCTGCAATGAGGAGGACCAGGAGTGCACACAATTGCGCCAAATGCGGCCAAGCCAAAGTTTTATAAAATGGAGAACTTCCCCAATGCCTCAATGGCAGCGAATCTACCAGACACACAACTTTACCGAAGATAGACACAAAATGCTGGAGTAACTCAGCGGGACAGGCAGCATCTCTAGGAGGGAAGGAATGGGTGACCTTTCGGGTCGAGACGGGTCTGAAGAAGGGTCTATCTTTGGTTTAAACCAACATCTGCAGTTCCTTGGTAGACACAAAATGCTGGAGTAACTCAACGGGTGAGGCAGCATCTATGGAGAGATGGAATGGGTGAAGTTTCGGGTCAAGGGGTCTCGATCCGAAATGTCACCCATACCTTCTCTCCATAGATGCTGCCTCACCCGCTGAGTTACTCCAGCATTTTGTGTCTACCAGCATCTGCAGTACTTTCTTACACATCTGCGGTTTCTTCCCACACACCCTCTTTACCGTTCTGCCCACTGGTTTTGCCACTTTCTGGGAGCCCTGGACCTGGAGATGTAACAGCAGGTGTGAGGGGGCAGCTGAGAGGTGACGTGCTTCTTGAGGGGGGTGTAGCCACAGCACTGCGACTGGTCACGTCAGCATGTCATGGTGAATATAGAGTAAGCCCATTGATGACAACATGGGCCGATCGTAGGCTGTGACCCGGACAACGAGACGAGCACTGATGCGAGGAACCTGAGTCAATGGAAAAAGAGTCACGATGCCCAATTAACTGTAATTAAAGATGAGCAATGCAAGAGGGAACTGGATAGGTTGGTGTGGAGCCACATAGACAGTGCTTATGGTTTCTAGCAGACAGGTTGGAGGCTGCTGGTATTGGGGCAGCATAGCCGCCTGACCCTGTGGGAAGGTCACCCTCTCCTGATCTGGGCCAATTAACCTGAGGGTGGCCATCTCGAGTGGCCCAGCTGACGTCAGTGCCTGGGCAGCCGCACTCAAGTGGGGATAGGGTTACTTGGCCAGTAATCGACAGATTCGCTGTCGTGACCCTTGTCACAAAGTGCGTTCGCGCAGCGCTGGGCTGTTGGCAAGCAGAGGCTAGTGTCAAGCTGTAGCAGGAGCTATGGACTGGTGCTGCGCTGCCCTGTCGTGGAGGGGAGGCTTAAGATGCTCAGTCAAAGAGGCGGGGAGACGTGTAGAATTCTGAAGGGATTACAAAATCAAGGGATATGGGGAGAAAGCAGGAACAGGGTACTGATTCTGGATGATCAGCCGTGATCATATTGAATGGCAGCGCTGGCTCGAAGGGCCGAATGGCCTATTCCTGCACCTATGTTTCTATGATTGTACAGGCTAGATGCAGGAAATATGTTCCCGATGTTCTTGCTATTGAGGGAGCGCAGGTTCACCTGGTTAATTCCCGGGATGGCGGAACTGAGATATGATGAAAGAATGGGTCGACTGGGCTTATATTCACTGGAATTTAGAAGGATGAGAGGGGATCTGGGGTGGGAGATTGCAACCTTCATGTGGACCGCCCTGTTTGGACTAATGCAATCAACTCGACATGCACAAACGGAAGATCAAATGGAACAACTCTAGGCTGTGCACGCCACACGAAAGAAGAAGAAGAGGGGATCTTATAGAAACATATAACATTCTTAAGGGATTGGACAGGCTAGATGCAGGAAAAATGTTCCAGAACCAGGGGTCACAGCTTAAGAATAAGGGGTAGGCCCTTTAGGACTGAGATGAGGAAAATCTTTTTCACCCAGACAGGTGTGAATCTGTGGAATTATCTGCCACAGAAGGCGGTGGAGGCCAATACACTGTATGTTTTCATGGCAAAGTTAGATATAGTTCTTTGGTCCAACGGAATCAATAGATACGGTGAGAAAGCAGGAATGGGGTACTGAGTTTGCATGATCAGACTGAATGGCCGTGCTGGCTCAAAGGGCTGAATGGCCCACTCCTGCACCTATTTTCTACGTTTCTATGTATGGAGGGGTCACAGCAGAGGGATGAGGTATAGAAGTGTGAAAATGCACACCTCCAGGTTCAGGGACCGCTTCTTCCCAGCTCTTATCAGGCAACTGAACCATCGCATGACCAACTCGAGAGCTGTCCTGACCAACCACCTACCTCATTGGAGACCATCGGTCTATCTTTAATCAGACTTTGCTGGACTTTATCATGCACACAATGTTATTCTCTTTATTCTGTATCTGTACACTGCGGACAGCTTTATTGTAATTGCGTTTAGTCTTGTCGCTGGCTGGATGACTGCATCGGTGCAGGTGACAATAATAAGCCATTACCAAAGGGGACATGGACCTGCCACCATGTCAGGGCTCTCCACCCCGCGCTGATCTCCACACTCTGCACGGGGGGGTGTTGCCGACAAAATATTCCAAATCACCAACGAGAAGACTATCCATCAACACAAACCTCCTGCCCAGTCTCCCAACGCGCACTCCATGCGCTACTTAGGAAATAGGAGGAAGAGATGGCCATTCGGCCCTTCAACAAGATCATGGCTGACCTGATCTTGATCCGAGCTCCTCCTTCCTGGTTCTCCCGCTGCCCTCTATGCGCAGGCCTTGAATATATTCAGTGCATTACTTGCCATGGTTCACGCCAGTACTTATTGTGACATTCAGTCTCCTTATTCTCCGAGGGGAGACATCGAGGAGGGATTTGTTATTGTTGCGTGTACCCAGGTACAATGAAAAACGTTGTTTGGCGAGCGATTCAGGCCGATCATAACTTACACCAGCACAAGAGAAAATGAACTGAGTGCAGAATATCGTGTTACAGTTGCAGAGAAGGTGCGGGTCACAAAAATGCTGGGGCTGCACTGAGACAAACTGGAAGAAGGGGGATTAATCCTTGGCACAGCAGAGGTCTGTCGAGTCGGATAAGAGTGGGTCGGAAGAAGATGCTCTTGAACCTTACGGTGCGCGCTCTTGGGCTCCTGTACCCCCAGTTGGTGAGGGGAGAAGAGAGAATGACTGGAGTGTGAGCTGTCCATGATGTCGTCTGCTTTCAGGAGGCAACGTGAAGGGTAGATGAAGTTGATAGAGAGGGATGGTGGGGGGAGGCTGTTTATATGGATGGACTGGACTAGACCACAGCCCCCCCCCCCCCTGCCCCCACCCCCCCCACCCCCGCCCCCCCCCCCCCATGTCCTTGCAGTCTTGGTCAGATCAGTTGTCAAACCAAGCTACGATGCGTTCAAAATGTGAGGAAAAGAACTGCAGATACTGGTTTACACTGAAGATAGACACAAAATGCTGAAGTAACTCAGCGGGCAGGCAGCATCTCTGGGGAGAAGGAATACTCTCTGCGGTGCATCTGTGGAAATTGGTAAGAGTCATTGGAGGCATTCCTTCCTTTGGCTTCTGAGGAAGTGGTAGCATTGTTCGCGGCTGTTGGCAAATTGCAATGGATCAAGGCCGACTGGGAGTCTGATGTTAATGTGCGCCATGACCAGCCTCTCAAAGCACTTCGTGAAGGTGGATGTCAGAGCCACTGGACGCTGCTCATTGAGGCACCCATATGTGTAGGAAGGAACTGCAGATGCTCGCTTAAACAGAATATAGACACAAAAAGCTGGAGTAACTCAGTGGGACAGGCAGCATCTCTGGAGAGAAGGAATGGGCGACGTTTCGGGTCGAGACCCTTCTTCAGACTGGTTAGGGAATAAGGGAAACGAGAGACAAGGACGGTGATGAGGAGAGATAAAGAACATTGAATGAAAGATATGCAAAAAAGTAACGATGAGAATGAGAAGTTAGTGTGACTTTGGTGGGGAGGGATAGAGAGGGAGGGGCTTGGGTGGGGGAGGGATAGAGAGGGAGGGGCTTGGTGGGGGAGGGATAGAGAGGGAGGGCTTGGGTGGGGGAGGGATAGAGAGGGAGGGGCTTGGGTGGGGGAGGGATAGAGAGGGAGGGGCTTGGGTGGGGGAGGGATAGAGAGGGAGGGGCTTGGGTGGGGGAGGGATAGAGAGGGAGGGGCTTGGGTGGGGGAGGGATAGAAGAGGGAGGGCTTGGGTGGGGGAGGGATAGAGAGGGAGGGGCTTGGGTGGGGGAGGGATAGAGAGGGAGGGGCTTGGGTGGGGGAGGGATAGAGAGGGAGGGGCTTGGGTGGGGGAGGGATTCCCAAGTCGCACCAGCTTCTCGTTTTCGCCCAACAAACAGCTAACATTGGCCCATTTCCTTTATCATCATGACTTTTTTGCATATTTTTCATTCATTGTTCTTTATCTCTCCGCATCACCGGCTGTATCTCACGATTCCCTTTTCCCTAACCAGCCTGAAGAAGAGTGTCGACCCGCAACGTCACTCATTAAGACATCCTACTTTGGTTCTGGGTTAGAGCAGGAAAGTGGGGCTGAGGCAAAAGATCATCCAATTGGACAACTGATACACACAAGGAGCGGAGTGGCCTCCTCTTGCTTTTACACCTGATGCATTTATTGTAAACCATGGGAGCCTTGGCACCCACTACTACACCTTGCCAACTTGAAGTGAACGTATTTACCTCAATTCTGTTTTCCATCAGTTATCCGCTCCTCAATCCATCCCAATACATTACGCACAATGCATTGCTTAGAGCATAGGACAGTACAGCACAGGAACAGGCCCTTCGGCCCACAATCTCCATGCCGAACACGCAGTACGTGACAATTTATTGCATGGCTTCTGGAAATCCAGATGTATCACACCTACTGGTTCCGCTTGCTCTTCACTTCCTGAAAGAGCCTCATACATTTGTTAAACATTTCCCTTTATAAAAACCATGCTGACTTTGTTTGATAGCGTATTCATTCTCTGAATGTCATGTTATGACTTTATTAATAACAGATTCCAGCTGATGCTCGGCTAACTGGTTGATGGTTGTCTGGGTTCTCGATTTGCTGTGTTGCTTTTGTGGTTTTCTGACCACTGGCACCACTCTCGAGACTGGGTGGATTTCGGAAGGTCACAGCCAGTCCATCCGCTATCTCTGCAGCCACTTCTGTCACAGGACACAGGCCACCAGGTCTAGTCTCCTTCAAGCCCCCCTCCTGCTTTTGCCTCTGGGTTCGATCCTGTCATTGGGACGCCTTTGTGGAGAGAGATACAAGACAAAGACTAGAGGGCAGAGCTTTAGGGTCAGAAGGGGGTCACTTTAAAGGGGACGTGCAGGGCAAGTATTATTTTGCACAGAGAGTGGTGGGTGCCGGGAACACGCTGCCAGGGCTGGTCGTGGAGGCAGATACGATGGTGGCGTTTAAGAGGCATTTACATGAGCACTAGGATGTGCAGGTAATGGAAGGATAGGGGGTTCATCTCGGCATCACGTTTGGCACGGACGTTGTGGGCCGAAGGGCCTGTTTCTGTGCTGTACACTTCTATTTGTTCCCCTACCTTCTTGTTGCAGAGACTCTGCCTCCCTGGCTAGAGTTCGACAGGGTGCGTGTGATGCCAGAGGTCCTGCTCCAGGCCTGAGCATGGACAGCGGGCTGTGCCACGTCTGTTCCAGGGCAGCTCCAGTGAGATAAAGGCAAGATGCCCTTCATCTCACCACCTCCCCCCCCCCCCCCACCCCCGACCCCCAACACCCGGCAATGGAACAAAATCTGAGGGATTCTTTCTGCTGACCCTAGTTAGGCTCTTCCATGATGGAGTTACCCAATGACCTTTGCCATTTGATCTGTGCACTTTGCCCTATATTTTGGAGGGTCACTGGGAAAGTCTTCTGTCCTCTCTCCTGTTGCCGATCAGTCCTCAGCTCCTTATCCTTTACCTGCCCCCTGTGGACAGCTTGAGTGTATTTATGTGTGTGGTCTTTTCTCTGACGAGATAGCATATAACAAACTTTTCACCGTAATTCGGTACAAGTGACAATAATAAACCAAAGTAAAGTTACTCGTGTTCTTATGAACGGGAAAGGATATCTAATGGAAGCTGTCAGGTCTTCCCCAGCCTCCATGCCGGCACGCTCGCATTTCCAGCACCACCTACTACCCCCAGTCACCCACCTTTCCCGTCTCTCCGACATTCATCTCCCATCACCAAGTCCCCCATTTCCCTTTATCTCCTCTCTCTTGTCCACTTCCAATCATATCCCTCCTCCTCTCCTTTTCCTCTGTAGCCTTTGACACTCGCTCCACCCGTCTGCCTATCCCCCCCCCCCCCCCCCCCCCCCCTTCACCTGTATCCACCTATCTCTTCCCCGCGCTACTCCACCAGCCCGAAGATGGGTCCCGACCCAAAACGCGACCTGTCCATTTCCCTGGTTCCCTGAGTTATTGTAGCACGCCGTGTCTTGCTCAAGATTCAGCCTCTTGTGTCCTCCTCTCGTTTATTTTCAGTGTGTTTTCTTCAGGCAGCTTGTGTGAGGGGGATGCTGCTCTGGACCCCCACCCTGGCAGTGGTGATGAGCACGGAGTCTTGGTCTCGGTCGTCACCTCACACCAACCCCCCCCCCCCACCTCTGATTCCACACTCGAAGGAGCCTCTCCTCGGGCTCCCATTCTATTTAAAGGTCATTGTTTATGCTCCATCTGTCATGGATCAACACTTCACAAGCTCATCCCCCCCCCCCCCCCCCCTGTCACACCGCACACTCAGTATCCAAAACTGTCCGAGTCCAAGCCAAGGAGTGTGGTGGGAATGTGTTACAGAGTTGACCCAAACAGCCACTTTGAGCGCGGCTCCAAACGCTGGAGCCAGTCAGAGCGTGGTAACTTTTCCAAAAACCTTCAGCTGCCTGGTTTCTGTGACGGAACAGTGGGTTTCTCTGGGATCAAAGGTGAGCCACGGCAGCTGAGCGAGATCATTGGACTTAAGGGAGCGAACAGCTTCCTCCAGCTCCCAGCTCTCCTGGAGATAACTAGGGGGGGAGCCTGGCGCCAGTCGTAGACTGACTGCACGGGGAAGGGCCTGTTTCTGTGCTGTATGACTGTATCTTGTTGGCTTCAGTTTAAACTGGGATGTGATGTCCAAGATATGGAGGCATGAACTGCACTTATCTTGTGCCTTTCACAACCGCTGGAGGGTTGTGATGAAAGAAACATATCAGCTAAATGGCGTACTGTTGTTGCAACGTTACTGGGAGAGTAATTACTGGACCCAGCACCCGAGTTTTTCCTCTCTCCTTTGACATTGAACATAAGAGCCAGGAAGTCATGTTGCGGCATTATGGTTCGGTCGTATCTGGAGTGTTGTGTGCAGTTGCGGTTGCCCCGATACAGGAAGGATGTGGGGGCTTTGGGGAGGGTGCAGAGGAGGTTTACCAGAATGCTGCCTGCATTGGAGGGTGTTAGCTCCGAGGAGAGGTTGGACAAACTTGGAGTGTTTTCTGTGAAGTGTCGGAGGTTGAGGGGAGACCTGATAGGGGAGTATATTAAATTATGAAAGGCATAGATTGGGTGGACAGCCCAGAACCATTTTTTCCCCAGAGTGGAAATGTCAAATGTCAGACTGGAGGGCAGAGCGTCAATGCAAGAGGGGCATCGTTTAAAAATGTGCCGGGCAAGTTATTTTACACAGAGGTTGGTGTGTGCCTGGAACGTGTTGCCAGGGGTGGTGGTGGAGGCAGATACAAGTGTGGGGTTTTCGAGGCTTTTAGATACGCACATGGATATGCAGGAGGTGGAGAGATATGGATCAGGTGGAGATTAGTTTAACTTGGCATCATGTTTGGCAATGGACAAAGTGCCTGTTCCAGCACTGTACTGTTCTTTGATATTTGTATGATCGCCTGCATTCACTTTAGAGAGGACTAGACTAAGTGGGACCTGTTGGGTCCCAGCATCACACGGGAGGGCTGGTCATCCAACGCAATATTCCACCTCTCCACGAATTCCAATATCCAACGCAATATTCCACCTCTCCACCAATTCCAATATTGCTGGCCAGTTGGGGGGGGGGGGCAAATGGATTCTTGGGCTGGCAGCTCAGTCACTGAGGCCTGGCAGCTCAGTCACTGAGGCCTGGCAGTACAGTCACTCAGACCTGGCAGGCTGGCAGCTGGGAAACTGCCAGATATTCTGCCCAAAACAGGTGACAGACTCCGGGTTTTAGTGGATGTGTGTATGTCCACCCTGCCGCCAGCAGGGGCAGCGGAGGGAATGGTGAAATTTTTTAAAACATTAATAAGTCTCTGATTTTTCATCGATGGGAAAAATCCTCTGGTCCAATCCGGCGGAGGGGGACTCTGAGCGAGGTGGCCAAAAATGATGGCTGTAAGTGGCGGCGAGTTAGATGAAGTTAAAGTGACAAATGGAAGGTCCAGGATTGGGGACGTGCAAAGATTGGGGAGGGGATTCAGTCTACCCCACAACAGAAGGGAGAGGAGTTGCACAGTTTGATAGCATCAGTAAAGAATCTGATGGCCACGGCATCTCTGTGACGTTCTGTGCTGCAACATGGTGGAACCAGTCTGTTGCTGAAGGTGCTGCTCACGTTGACCAGTGTGGTCGTGGAAGGGGTGAGCTGTATTGTCCAAGATGCTCCGCAGTTTGAGGAGCATCCTCCCCTCCAAGACCACCTCCCGTGAACCCAACTCCACTCCCAGGCCGGAGTCAGCCTTCCTGAATGAGCTTAACTACATAAATAGTAGGGCACCAAAGAATATTGGAGAATAGAGGGAGCTTCAAGTTCCCTTAAAGTGGCAACACAGATAGATAGGGCATTGGAGGGGCCATGTGGCATGCCTGCCTTTATCGATCAGCCACACAAAGTATTGTGTACAGTTCTGGTCACCACACCACAGGGAGGATGTAGTTACAATGGAGATTGTGCACAGAAGATTCACCAGGCTGTTGCCTGGATAGGAGGACTTTAGTTGTGGGGAGAGAATGGATTGGCCGGGCTTGCTTTCCTCTAACTTATCATCATATTTGGCACAGACATTGTGGGCCGAAGGGCCTGTTCCTGTACCAGACAGTTCCATGTAGTGGGACAGACTCTGAACACACGTACCACCAGATTTAGCAAAAGCCGCTCCCTGCGTCATCAGACTGCTGAACATTCCTCTCATTACCTTGGGCGTAGCCCCCATCTTCCAACCTACTTCACTGAGGTCCGTGCACTTTTTTTCTGTAACTGTAACACTCTATTCTGAACACCAGTATATTCCTCCTTGCACCAACATTGATTGCACTCACATATGGTATGATTTGATTAGATAGCATGCAAACTAACGTTTTCCACTGTATTCTGTTCCACGTTACAATAATGAATCAATACCAATGCTCGTGTTTTCCCCTTGATCCTCTCTATTTCAGGAGGGACAGATTTCCCCTCTTGCTGGCGACGGGAAGAGAAGAGATTCTTCCAGGATCAGGTTGAGACCATTCATCGTCTTGGGCCTGTCCCACCATCCAAGACCATGGTGACATCTGTTTCCAGATCCCCCACACACATTGACGTTTAGCCACAGAACTGGCACCGTTTCTTGGCAGAAATGTGTTACAGATTCGCTCGGCCTCAGCAAGTTAAATGCCCTCAGATCCTTCCCTGAAGCTTAACCATTCTTCTTTCCCTACCTTGTCTCTCTAGGCTGGAGAACAGACGGCAGAGCAGAATGGGATGGAGAGCGGGAGACAGACACACATCACTGCGGAAGTGACAACCCTCCACTCCGTAAGAGGCAAGGCTGGAGATAACCCTTCCCTTCCACGCCGCTCATCACCCCGTGACGTCTTCATTTATTTGAATGTTCCGAGGCCTAAAATATGTATTTTCACCTCAGCTGTCGTTAGGAGGAAAAGCTCATTGGCCCACACTGCCCAGAATTCAACCAGACATTGACCTTCACCAGCTCCGCTCCGCTGGCAGCTGACTGACTCTACTTTCACCCAGAGTCAGCTGCTGTGAGCACAGAACAGTACAGCACAAGAACAGGCCCTTCGGCCCACAATGTCCATGCCTAACATAATGCCAAATCAAACCAATCCCTCCGTATCCATGTGCCTTTCTAAAAGCCTCTTAAAGCCCACTATCATATCTGCCCCCACCACGACCCCTGCCAACACGTTCCAGACACCCACCACTCTCCGTGTAAAAAAACGTACTCCACACATATCCTTTAAGCTTTGCCTCCCTGACAAAGCCACGCTCTAGTATTTGACTTTCCCCCTCCCACAACGCTCCATGTCCTCGGACTGGTTGGAGGCTCAGCCTAGAACAGGCCACCGCAAGCGACAGAACCAATATGTACCTTCAGGAAGACGCTGAGATGGGGTAGATTCAGGGACAGTTTCTTCCCAGTTGTTATCAAGCAACTCATCAGCCGGAGTGCAGTCCTGACCTCAAATCTACCTCATTGGAGACCTTTGAACTATCTTCAATCAACTTTATCAGGCTTCAATGTTGTATCTTGCACTCGATGTTTGACCCATTATCCTTTATCTGTGCACTGTGGACAGCTCGATTGTATTCATGTAGAATCTTTTCTTTGACTGGATCGCAAACAAACAAAAGCTTTTCATTGTACCTTGGTTCACGCGACAATAATAAACTGAATAGTGGGGAGGCCAGGATGGGAGGAGCGCTGAGATCCACGGCTGGAGAACCCAGCACAGCGGATCAGAGCTCAGCCACTCTTCTGTTTTCCTGCTTCTTGTAACTGTGTAAGCACCCTTTATGGGCAACTATTTGCATACCTTGGGTACGCAAGCAAAGAATTTCACTGTGACTTGTCACATGTGACACTAAATTATTCAATTCAATTCAATTCTTCCCCAAAATCTTTGACTCCCCTAAAGACACAAGGACTGTTGTGGCTGTGAATATGTTTAACACTCTGGCTCCACACACAGTGGTCGGAGAATTACAGTTTTACAACTCGACGCCTATCGCTTTAAAGGAAGGGTCCCGACCCGAAATGTCGCCTGTCTATTCCTCCATGGATGCTGCCTGACCCGCTGAGTTCCCCCAGCGCTGTGTTTTTCAGGAGTTGGGAGGTCTGGTGGTAGCGGGCACTCTGGCGGTGACAAACTTCACAAAGTGTCCCGATGCAGAGTCTCGACCTGAAACGTCCAGCATCCCTCGGCTTCCATTGATGCTGCCTGACCCACTGACCTCTTCCGGCACTTCATACATTGCTCCAGATTCCAACATCCACAGTCTCCAGCACCTTCACAAGGTGTTCAACCACCTTCCAGCGTCCCTACACGGACCACACATCTCCTTGTTCCACATCCACTATATGTTGGGACGATGTTGCTTGGATTGCATCTCCTCTTTCCATTCAACATGAGTTCCAGAGCCAAGAATGGCTCATTTCAGACAGAGATGAGGTACATAAATCTCTGGGATTGTCTGGCTGAGAGAGTGGTGGGGGTAGAGTCACAGGATATATTCAGGGCGGAGGTTCGAAAACTGTAGGGGGTTTTAGTGTGGCGACAGAGGATCGAGGCGAAGTGAATCAGCCAGGATCTTAGCAATGGAGCAATCTGCCCTCTTCCTTGTAAGTCTTTCACTGGTGCCGTGACCCTTTCATGAGGGGTGTGTGAACGCAGGCTGGGGGTTTAGTGAGGCACTGTTCATGCTGCGACAGATCAGTGACGTTCCCTTTTCCACAGGGAAGGAAATGTCAACACTGGAGCACCAGCCGGCGGCAGTGGGCCTAGCTCACCTGCCCATCACCGCGGTAACCAAGTCCGGGGAGAAGTTCTCAGCAGAGGTGCTGAGCGTCGCGTCACCCCGGTCGGAATCGCTCGGCCAGTCGGCAGTCGGCAAGCCCCAGACAGAGAGCGTCGGCCAGACGGCAGGTGAGCAGTGGTGGGCACGGGGGCGAGAGGTGCCCCCGATCTGCGAGGGCCTTTACCCCGTCAACAATCCGGCATCTCCCACTGATGGCAGCACAGCCCGCTGGTGGAGCCACTGTCCCACCGTGCCCTAGGCCCGGGCTCAGCTCTCATACACTTTGTGTTTTCAACAATATATTCCCAGGTGCTGATCAACAGTCTCAGTCTGAGACCAGTAGGGATGGCCAATCAATGCCAGTAACACCCGCATCCCACAAACAGACCAGTGCCGTGTGGAGAGGCACAGTGGCAACTGTCGAGTTGCTGCTTTAGAGTCAGAGAGCAGGGTTCGATCCTGACTAGGGGTGCATTTCTGTATGAAGTCTGCACATTCTCTCCGTGACTGCGTTTGTTTCCTCCCACGCTCCAAAGACATACAGGCTTGTAGGTTAATTGGCTTCGGTAAAAACTGTAAAATTGTCCCTCGTGTGTCGGATAGTGTTAGTGTGCAGGTCAGCGTGGGCACGGTGGGCCAAAGTGTGCGTGGACACGGCGTAACGGACGAGGAGCCGAAGCAAAGTGGAAGCCAAATAACCGAACGGAAATTAAGCTAAAACGCCAAATAAGCAAAAGCGTACGAAGCTGAAACGCCAACGAACCGAAAGGGTGGGGCGCCTATAAGCCAACTAACCGATGGGCCGCTCTGCCGAAACGCTAACTAACTGAAAGGCTGCGTCGCCTACAGGCTGACTAACCGAATGGCCACGCAACCGAAAAGTCAAATAACGGACATGACGTCGCCGGGTGGGGGGTGCGGGACTTGTCAGCTTCCATCACGTCTGACAACACTTATGCAGAGCTGCTATGGAGGTTGAGAAAGCTGGCACTGACAGCGGTCTATGTGAAAGGACAGCACCTACCAACAATGAAGGCGCTATGAAACCAACTGCCGCAAGCCCTTCCAACAGGACAGGGTTTTATCTCGGCATTAAAATCAAAAAAGATTTTAAAACAAAATGTTACATGTAAAATTAGTTCTTACATTCGGGAACCTGGTTAATTAAGTGGTGGGATTATTTCCCTGTCCTAACTATGCCTTTGCTTTAGCCGGTGGTCACATCCATTCCAGCCCTCCCTCGCAAAGATGTGAGATTTCATTAAGAGCACACTTGGATGAATAGATGCAAGCGGCATGTGAAGCGTCTCTTCCATGCGTGCAACACATGAAGCCGATGAAATGAGACAACTGTCACACCAAAGATAGGCACAAAACGCTGGAGTGACTCAGTGGGGCAGGCAGCATCTCTGGAGAGAAGGAATGGGTGGCGTTTCGGGTCGAGACCCTTCAGAATGTCACCCATTCCTTCTCTCCAGAGATGCTGCCTGTTCCGCTGAGTTGCTCCAGCTTTTTGTGTCCATCTTCGGTTGAAGCAGTTTACAGATTATCCGGTGCTTTGTGCGTGGGAGCTTGTGTGCGTTCCGCACGCAACCAGACGGAAATAAATAAAACGTGCTTCTTATTGTCAAGGGGGGTGGGGGGGGGGGGGAGTTGGAGGAGATAACATTGTTCATTGTCATGTACACTTGTCATCGGCCCGCCTGCGAATTTGTGTCCCCCCCCCCCCCATGTTTTAAAAGCAATTTCACTATGTCTGTCCCCGCGGCCGTGGTGGGGGTGAATCACCCGGTGTGGGTGTCAGGGGGTAAATCACCCCGTGTGTGGGTTGGGGTCTGGGGGTGGGGGGGGGGGGAGGGTACCTGGGTATCTGGTTTCCACCCTGCATCTCTAAAGTCTAAAGTCTAAAGTGAAGTTTAAATGCGCAGAGCTCAGCAGCATGGGCTTCTGTGCCACGTTACTGTGTTACTGTATTTATAATGTTTTATTGTTGACATGTATTCAATAAATAACTTTGTTTTGCTTGCCATCCAGGCAGATCATGCCATACATGAGCGCATCAATGAGAAAATCAACTGAGTGCAGAATATGGTGTTCCAACTGCAGAGAAAGTGCAGATAAGAACAAACTGAAGGGTTGCAGTTAGATAGATTGGAAGATTGGGAATACATCCTTAACATACGAGAGGTCCATGCCAAAGTCTGATCATAACTGGAAAGAAACTATCCTTGAATCTGGTGATATGTGTTTTTGTACATTTTGCTCAGTGTGAGAGGGGAGAAGAGTGAACGACTGGGTCCTTGACTATAGTGTCATAGAGCATGGAATCCGGTCATTCGGCCCAACTTGCCCACACCGACCAACGACACAATTTACACGAGTCCCATCTGCACTAGTCCCACCTGCCAATGTTTTCCCATATCCCTCTAGACCTACCCTATCCATGTGCCTGTCCCAATGTTTCTTAAACATCGTGATAGTACCCGCCTCAACTACCTCCTATTATGTTGGCTGCTTTCTTGAGGTAGCATGGAGTGTAGGTGGAGTCAATAAAGGAGGAGGCTGGTTTGTGTGATGGACTGGGCTGTATTCATAATTCTCTGCAATTTTGTACTGTCTTAAGTGCCTGTCCCACTTTCACGACTTAATTCAAAACCTCTGCCGAGTTTAAAGGACCTAAAAAAAATAATCAAGGTCGTGGTCATCTACGACATCCTACGACCTTCCACGACTATGTTCACGGACTCCTACGAGTATTTCTACAAATTCCCACGACTATTTTGATGCCTTCCTTACGAGTAAAAAGTTGCAATTTCTTTCATCCCGACCATTTTTTTTACTCGTGGACATTTTTTTATCGGGCTGGAAAAAGCGTCCCGACTTACCTGATGCCACGAGTACCTATGGCTAGCATAACGAGCTGCTACGATATATCTACGAACTCCTATGGCCTCCTAAGGACTCGTTACGAACATTCTGCGAGTTTGAATCAATGGGAAAACTCGGGAGAATTTGTGAATAACTCGTGAAAGTGGGACAAGCCCTTTAGACGGAGCAGTTGCCAAACCAAGCTGAGTTGCATTGGACAGGTTCTTGCATAGGAAAAGCGGAAGCATTTGTGCCTAGCGCAGGAAAACGTGACCCGCATAGGCATCGTCGAGCATGTGGTCCGGGCCAAAGGGCCCGACTCTGTGCTCCTCAAGACTATGATTCTCGATTTGCTGAATACTACTGTTCTTGATTTGCAGATAAGAATGCCAACACCAGCAAGACGGTCTCTTCCATCAGTCACTCGGTGTCAAGTGACGTCCGCTCTCCGTCCAGGTAATGACTCTGTGAAACCAAACATCACTAATGTGTCCTGACTTATCATGAAGCAGTCCATTCGGCCCATCAGGTCTATGCCAGCTCCCAGGAGATCAGTGGCATTAGTCCAACTCTACCACCCAATTCCCAGTAGTCCATTCTCATCAACTCCCCTTTGATTCTTTACGACCTGAAAGGATAATCTCAGTCATCAAGTAACTTACCCGCCCGATTTTGGGACGTGGGACTAAACTGGACACCTTGGGAGGGGATGGGGGGGGGGGGGGGGGGTGGGAAGGGGAGTCCACATCTTAATAGACAGAATGTACAAACTCCACAGATGGGTTCTGAGATTAGAAATGGTCACAGGTCCCTGAAGCTATGAGGCAATAGCACTACATCACCCAGGTGACACTTAGGCCAGTCAGGGTTGCCCAGCTGTCTCCTGGCCAGGAGGCACCTACTGTCCACAGGCTGTGGATCAGACGTTGGGCCTAGATCAGACCTAGCCTGGTAGAATGATAGAGCCATAGAATTGTGCAGCACAGAGACAGCCCTTTGGCCTACCTTGTCCATGTCGACCAACTTGGCATTCTGGGCTAATCCTGTTTACCTGAACGTGGGCCATAGCCCTCCAAAACCTTCCTATCCATATATCTGTCTAAATGAATTTTAAAAATCGCAATTGCATTCGCTTCTGCAGCTTCCTCTGAAAGCTCATCCCAGACTACCCTCTGTGAAAAGGCTGTCCCTAAGGTCCCTCTTAAATCTTTCCCCTCTCATCTTAAGCCTCTGCCCTTTAGTCTTAGAATCATGTACCCGGGGAAAAAAGACTGAGTGTTCACTTTATCCCTCATGATCTTGCACACCTTCACAGGGTCACCCCTCAGCCTCCAATGCTGCAAATTAAAAAGTTCCAGCCTCTCCAACCTTTCCCTATGACTCAAGCCAGCAAGTCGTGGTCACAACCTGGTGAATCTCTTCTGCACCCTTCCACCCAGGTGCAACACTAGAAGAACATTACGCAGCCCCACTTGCCGAGTCCACCTTGGCTCCTCTCCTCCCTCTGCTAATCCTCCACTAATGTCATATCTGCCGGTTTCCTCAATATCCAAAGATCTTCAGTGGGAGTTGATGATTCTGCAGGGATTGCTGAGTAAGTTGGGAGAGGACAGCAAGTTTGCTGCAGCTGGAGACTGTGAGGAAGGCGGTCAAGGTATACAATGGCATGTAGACCAGCTACAGAAATGGGCGGAGAAATGGCAGATGGAGTTTAATCCAAGCAAGTGTGAGGAGCTGCACTGTGGGAGGTCGAATGTAAGGGGGAAATGGAGAGTTCATGGCAGCATTAATGCACAGAGGGATTCTGTGGTCCAAGTCTCCAAGTGCTCCCTGAAAGTAGCAACACAAGCAGATAGAGTGGTTAAGGATGCCTCCGTTGGTCAGGGCATTGAGTACAAGAGTCAGGAAGTCATAATGCAGCTTTGGTGAGGCTGCATTAGGAGTGGAGTATTGCATGAGGTTCTGGTCTCCCCTTGCAGGAAGGATGTGGAGGCTTTGGAGGGGGTGCAGAAGAGATTTACCAGCATGCTGGCTATTAGCAATAAGAAGTTGCACACACATGGATAGTTTTGTCTGTCAGGACACAAGGTGAGGGGAGACCTTATAGAAGTATATAAAAGTGTGAGAGGCGTAGGTAGACGAGACAGTCAGACCCGTTACCCCAGGGTGGGAGATGTTAAAAACTAGAAGGCATAGCTTTAAGGTGAAAAGGGAAAAGCTTGAAGGAGCTGCAGGGCAAACTATTTTGCAGACAGTGGTGGGTGCCTGGAACACATTGCCTGGGGAAGTGGTGGAGGGTTACAATACTGGCATTTGAGAGACTTTGAGACAAGCCCATGGATATGCAGGGATGGAGGGCTATGGATCATGTGCGGGCAGACGAGATTAGTTCAACTTGGCATCATGTCCGGCACGGACAATGTGTTCTCGTGCTGTTCCATGTTCTGTGTTTGCCTCCACCCTCTACAGCGGGATTCATCGCTGCACTTCCAAGTTTTTAACTTCCATGTTGATCTGTTTCGCCGCAGTGTCCTTGAACTCTACCCGAGTGTGTCCACCAAGTCGCGGTCCCCACCCCCGCCTGCGGCCCGCCAGGGGGGGAAGAGGCCCCTGTTGATGCGGTCACAGACGCTGCCCCGGACATCCGGACCCCAGTCCAGGAAGGCGCTCTTCGAGAAGTTCGAACAGGAAGGCAGCAGGTTAGAGAAAGGACGAGGCGGGCAGCACATGCGGGGGAGCCTGCTGCTTACAATGCATTTACCATCAGAAGAGTGGTTCTGGGGTGGGGGGGGGGGGGGGGGGGGGTGTTGGGGGGGGGGGGGGGGGGGGGGGAGAGCAATAGGAACACACTAATGCCATCCTCTTTCAAGTTGAAGTAAAAAGTACTACCGCCATCATTCTGAGAAGGTTTCTCCTGCAAAATGGGATTAGTGTAAAAAGGGTGTCTGCTGGTTGATGTAGACTCGATGGGCCAAAGGGCCGCATGTCTTTATAGTAACGTGTCAGAAGGGGAGATGATTCAGTCACTCAAACAATTCAATAAGATCGTGGTCTGTCTGTGGTCTTGGTCTCAATTTTACTCTCCTCTCAACCCCTATAGAGTTCAAAAAACCTTTCTTATCCAGAGAGTGTTGGGTGCCTGGAACTCTGTGTGGGCGGTGGTGGTGGAGGGAGACATGTTGATGATTGAAGAGGCTTTTGAAGTAGATAGGCACATGGATGTACAGGGAATGGAGGGATATGGATCACATGAAGGCAGAGAATAATTTAATTTGGGATTGTGTTCAGCACAGTCATAGTGGGCTGAAGGGCCTGTTCCTGTGCTGTCCTGTTCTTTGCTCTGAACCTGAGAGATAATTGACAGTTAGAAATAAAATTGGGCTAAATGGTGGGCTGTGGTGAAAGAGCAGGAAATGGGACTCGTTGAGAGTTCCTTTAAAGAGTTAGAAAGGGCTTAGAATCATAGAATCATAGAAAATAGGTGCAGGAGTAGGCCATTCGGCCCTTCGAGCCTGCACCGCCATTCAATGTGATCATGGCTGATCATCCAACTCAGTATCCTGTACCTGCCTTCTCTCCATACCCCCTGATCCCTTTAGCCACAAGGGCCACATCTAACTCCCATCTTAAATATAGCCAATGAACTGGCCTCAACTACCTTCTGTGGCAGAGAATTCCACACTCACCACTCTCTGTGAAAAATGATCTTCTCATCTCAGTCCTAAAAGACTTCCCCCTTATCCTTAAACTGTGACCCCTTGTTCTGGACTTCCCCAACATCGGGAACAATCTTCCTGCATCTAGCAAGGCTTGAGCAAAGCTAGCTCTTGTCACTGGGTGTTTCTGGAGGGATAACTCCGTTAGAAATCCACAGACTGCTAGCTGCACCGTGAATAGTACCCGACAGAGTTGGCGATTCAGTTCTCATCGCCTCCTCTCTTTACCCAGGGGTAAAATCGGAGAGTCAAAGGGGAAGCTCCAGAGATCACAAAGTTTTGCCGTTGCAAGTGCGAGCAGCATCAAACAGATCCTTCTGGAGTGGTGTCGCTCCAAGACAATCGGATACAAGGTAAGCAAAAGGGTTAATGCCAACCAACATGAGGGAACAGGTGATGCTAGGACCACGGGTCACTGCGCCACCTCCATGTTCTATGTTTAAAGGCAATCTAAGGATTACATTTTCACACCACGAGTCGGTGTCTGGAATGGGTTGACAGGGGAGAAGGTGGAGGCAGGTGAAGGAACAACGACAAAGAGGCAGCTGGACGGAGACATGAATACGTTGGGAACAGAGGGATGTGCAGGCCGGTGGGATTAGTACAGATTGGCACGATGGTCAGAACTGACGTGGTGGGTTTAATTCTTTGCTATGTGATGGGACAGTGAATTGAAGCTGTATTCTCTATCTAATCCATGCCATTCCAGCCCTGGGACTCAGTGACTGGACGGTGTGGAGGGAACCAAGCCTGTGTCCAGCCCATGCTACCCCGCTGATGGAAGAATGTAATGAATGTATCCAACCCTTGCTTGGACCCAGTACCTGAAATTGATGCTATCATTTATCACTGAGCCTCAGTAATCAGAGAGGGATTGTAAATTTCTAACATTTCCTTGCAGCTGATTGATATCCAGAACTTCTCGTCGAGTTGGAGCAACGGAATGGCATTCTGTGCTCTCATCCACTCCTTCTTCCCCGAATCATTCGACTACAATGAGCTGAACCCGAGTAACCGCAAGCACAACTTTGAGCTGGCATTCGGCATGGCTGAGTGAGTACTGGCCCTGAATAGACAAGGCTCGCCCTCCACCGGCACAGACAGGGGGCCAGGGCTGGGGTTGGGTACGAGAACAATCAGATCCACCATGGGGCAGAGTCTCCAGTATCTACCGGGGTAAACCTTGTGATGTGCACTGCGGTTAAATATCCCACCAGTCCACATTGTACTGGTGCCTTTGGGTCCATTACAAGGTGTCTACATTGAAATGAACCATAGCTGTTTAGGCACTGAGTATATGATAGATGGCACTGACTTCTTGTTTAACCATTGGCTCCTGTTTTAGAAGACCGTGTGGTGAGGGCAACAAACATCCACACGTTTATATTTCCCTGCCAACTGTTGCCCAGATTTTAATTCTATTCTGTGCTGGGAATAGGAACAAGGTGCTGTATGTCTAGGTTTAGGTTTATTGTAGTCCTGTGTACCGAGATGCAGGGAAAAACATATTTTTGCATGCTATCCAGTCAAATCGGATAATGCTACATATAAATACAGTTAGGCCAAACATAAGTACAATAGGTAGAGTAAAGGGAAAGATACAAAATGCATAATGTAGTTCTCAGCATGCTAGTGCAACAGTTCCAGAGCTAGAGTCCAATGTCCACAGTGGGTAGAGGAGAATCGGACCGTATCATAGCTTGATGTTCAAGAAGCTTGATAACAAGGGGTTGGAAGCTAGTCGTGGGAAGTGTCCCTTGATTCAGGAGGTCATTGATATGAGCTTAATTCCACGAGATGAGTCTAACACTCCCAGCTCCAGCAAACATGGGAGAGACCATTACTCGGAGGACATTAAACACTGTCCCCTCTCCTCCCTCAACCAAACATACTACAGTTTTGAGGAGAGGAGTGCTTCCTCAATGCCCTGGCTTTAACGATCCTTCAACAATCATCAGCAAACCTGGTCAAACTTGAACATCAAAAATCACATTGCTGTCTGGGGTCCTTCCCTGATAAGTAACTTTGACCATGTTTCCAACGACAGAACAATGGCCGTGGTGGTCTTGCAGTGGCGGTGAAAGGAGGGCGGGCAGAGGCGATGTGGGAGTGAGAGCGCTGTTATGTATCTGATGTTGTATGAGAGTTTTATGTTTCTGACGTTGCAGGAAGCTGGCGCACTGCGACAGGCTAATCGAAGTGGACGACATGATGGTGATGGGGAACAAGCCTGACCCCATGTGTGTCTTCACCTATGTCCAGTCACTCTTCAACCACCTACGGCGCTTTGAGTGAACCCACCCCCTGGCCAGTCTGACGGGCTGGGGGGGGGGGGGGAGATGGCTGGGGAGCCCAGAAAACCCCTGCTCTGGCACAGAGGAACAGCGGTGGTGCCAGGGGACGAGAGAATCCCGACCGGCGTCTCCTGTAGAAGCAGGTGCAGAACCAGCCTCGGCCAATGCAAACCACACTCCGCTCACCAGCCTGGAGACTCCCGGCCCAATCGTTGTAGTATCTCACTTAAAAAGATCACAATAAAGATAATTTTTACTGGTATTAACAGGAGAGCTTTTCAATACAAACTCAGCGGTAAACTAAATTTTGGTCGATAGTTAATGAGAATTGAAGCTGCCCCAAGATTTAGTAAGTGTCTCTCACAATCTGTCCTGAGCGTAATGATCTCTGGAGAAAAGGAATAGGTGACCTCTCGGGCCGAGACCCTTCTTCAGACTGAGAGTCAGGGGAAAAGGAAACAAGAGATATAGACGGTGATGTAGAGAGATATAGAACAAATTAATGAAAGATATGCAAAAAAGTAACGATGATAAAGGAAACAGGTCATGGTTAGCTGTTTGTTAGGTGAGAACAAGTTAACAATGACTTATTCCTTTATCATCGTTACTCTTCTGCATATCTTTCACTCATTTGTTCTATATCTCTCTACATCACCATCTATGTCTCTCATGTCCATTTCCCCTGTCTTTCCAGTCTGAAGAAGGGCCTCGGGCCAAAACATCACCTATTCCTTTTCTCCAGAGATGCTGTCATGACCCGCTGAGTTACTCCAGCTTTTTGTTTCTATCTTCGGTGTAAATCAGCATCTGCAATTCCATCCTGCACCTAATAATTCTGCATTCTGTAACTTCCAAGTCGATAATCTAAACCCACCTTCTAAACCCACTGTCAGAGATGCCACAGCCGGTGAAGCATTAACGTTCCAGCTGTTCTAAGGCCGATGCTGAAGATCCATGGGCAGTTTAATAAAAAAAAGTTCTTGCCCAATATTAATTTCCTGAAATGTGCCACTGAAACAAAATTCTAGTGCTGTTCGTGGGATCTTTAGTTCAGTTTTAGTGATACAATGCAGAAACAGGGCCTTCGGCCCAACAGGTCCGCGCCGACCAGCGATTCCCGCACATTAACGCTATCCTACACACACTACGGACAATTTTTACATTTACCAAGCCAATTTACTTACAAACCTGTACGTCTTTGGAGCGTGGGAGGAAACCGAAGATCTCGGAGAAAACCCAAGCAATCACGGGGAGAGCGTACAAACTCCGTACAGACAGCACCTGTAGTCGGGATTGAACCCGGGTCACCGGCGCTGCAGGAGTGCTGTAAGGCAGCAACTCTACCGTTGCGCCACTATGCCACCCCTAAATCTTGCTGCGTGAAAACTGTCCATCTGTTTCCTGCACGTCATTAGCTATTTCTTACTCTATGACCACGGAAGACGATACAGATATGGAAAGCCTTCCTCTCCGGTTGCTTCTAGAGATGCTGACGGAGCTGCCAGGGACATTACATCAGGCAGGCGCAAATGAGAAACAGCTCCAAGTGTGACTGGTCACGCACAGAGGCAAGACAGCTGGGTCGTAAAGCATGAGAGACAAATGGAAGGGCTCGGGGGCGATTCTGCAGAGAGGGAGACAGCAAGCGCTCCATCAGAACTGGCGATGAGTCACGGGGCTGAAACATCAAATCCCTTTCCTTCCCCACAGACGCTGCCTGACCAGCTGAGTTTCCACAAAATCCATGTAGCTTAGTTTAACTTATTGTCACGTGTACTGAAGTACAGGGAAAAGCTTCTATTGTTGCGTGCCATCCAGTCAGCGGTAAGACGGTTCAAGATGAAGAAATCCACTGCGTACGGATATAGAATAAAGGGAATAATGTTTAATGCAAAATAAAGTCCAATTAAAGATAGTCCAAGGGTCTCCAATGAGGTAGATGGTTGGTCCGGGCAGTTTTCCAGTTGGTGATAGGATGGTTCAGCGCTCCAGTTTCCTCCCCACAGGCATGAAGAGAGTAGACAGTCAGAACCTTTATCCCCCAGGGTGAAAATGACAAAGACTGGAGGGCTTTAAGGTGAGAGGAGCAACGTTTAAAGGAGGTGTGCTGGGCAGGTTTTATTTTACACAGAGGATGGTGGGTGGATGCCTGGAGCACACTGTGGGGGTGCTGGTGGTGGAGGCAGATACAATAGAAGCATGTAAGAGGCTATTAGATAGACAGGGAAGAGAGAAAGATGAGATTAGTTTAACTTGGCACCATGTTCTGCATGGACATTATGGGCTGAAGGGCCTGTTCCTGTGCTGTACCTTTCTATATTCTAATTTTATGCTAAGACCTCGACTATTCAGCATATATACTAAGGAGTGAAGGGTCTTGCTTCTACTGTAGCCCCTGACACAATAATGACTAACAGTGTGGATGAAAGCATCAAATTACAAATAAGTATTAATAGGCTCTGCAGCCAGCGGCTCGAGTAAATCAGACACACCGGCATAGATCGCTTGTCTTTCCTCCCTTGGTTACTGAATGGCAGGAGATATTGACTCTGTAAACAACCCGGATTACATTCCCTGGATCCATATTATGTTTACGGCTCTTGCCACTGAAACCATTGTGTGCGGTTAAAACACAGTAACCATGGCGACGCGTGGACAGTAAATGGCTTCCTTTGCACAAGTTGCAGCGTGGCGGGCGGGCGGCCGTATCAGGGGCTCTACTGCCTTTACTGGGTATCCCGCACAACTGCCATTGGCTTGTCAACGGTGCAAATGTCACATCTACACAGCAGTCAGCACTTCAGCTATTCACGGAACAGCTACAATCCAGGAATTCTGAGTCCAGCTGCTCCTCATCGGACACTCGGTACGAAAGAGGTTTAGGAGGACAAGGCAGCATTTGAGCCAGTCCCTGCTAGCACAGCACCTTGTTTCAGCCACGGCAAGGATTTCACCCTGCGGTTCACCATCTCAACCTGACAGGGCATCCCGTGGGGTTGGTGGGAGGGCGCTCATGTTGCGAGAGTCTCTACCAACAGCTCCTAGGCAAGGGCGCGAGGACAACCCAGCCCTGGGCCTGACTCTGTTCACTGATCGCTCTCTGTTCATGGGCGGCTCAGTGGCGCAGCGGGTAGAGCTGCTGCCTCACGGCGCTGGAGACGCGAGTTCGATCCTGACCTTGGGTTCAAGTTCAAGTTCAAGTGAGTTTATTGTCATGTGTCCCTGATAGGACAATGAAATTCATGCTTTGCTTCAACACACAGAACATAGTAGGCATTGACTACAGAACAGATCAGTGTGTCCATATACCATTATATAAATATATACACACATGAATAAATAAACTGATAAAGTGCAAATAACAGATAATGGGTTATTAATGTTCAGAATTTTGTAAGAGCCAGGTTTAATAGCCTGATGGCTGTGGGGAAGTAGCTATTCCTGAACCTGGACGTTGCAGTCTTCAGGCTCCTGTACCTTCTACCTGAAGGTAGCAGGGGGATGACAGTGTGACCAGGGTGGTGTGGGTCCTTGATGATGCTGCCAGCCTTTTTGAGGCAGCGACTGCGGTAAATCCCCTCGATGGAAGGAAGTCAGAGCTGATGATGGACTGGGCAGTGTTTACTACTTTTTGTAGTCTTTTCCTCTCAAGGGCACTCAATTTGCCGAACCAAGCCACGATGCAACTGGTCAGCAAGCTCTCTACTGTGCACCTGTAGAAGTTAGAGAGAGTCCTCCTTGACCAACCAACTCTCCGTAATCTTCTCAGGAAATAGAGGCGCTGATGAGCTTTCGTGATAATTGCATCTGTGTTCTCGGACCAGGAAAGATCTTCACAGATGTGCACACCCAGGAATTTGAAGCTCTTGACCCTTTCAACCATCGACCTGTCTGTGTACTGTCGGGTACTGTCTCTGTGGAGTTTGCATGTTCTCACTGTGGTCCCGTGGCTTTCCTCCGGTTTCCCCCACATCCCGAAGAAGTGTGGGTTTGTATGTTAATAGGCTCTTTGTAAATTGCCCCTAGCATAGATGCGAAACTGCGATAACAGAACTAGTGAGAAGGGGTAGTTGATGGTTGGGGAGGCTGAAGAGCTCTATCTTATCTGTGTGATAAGATAGAACTAATGTGAACGGGAGATTGCATGGACTCCGTGGGCAGAAGGGCCTGTTTTCATGCTCCATCTCTGGCTGCAATCTGCCACATGCACGGCTGCTGGGCCAGCTCGAGTGCGATGCCTCTTGCAGCTGAGCAGCCTGCAGCCGGCCACTGGGTTCCTGCTTTATAAAGTAGCAGGTGATTCTTGCAGACCCATGCCGTGAAGGAATTCCAGATTCTAAGCCATAACCTTAAAATGGGAGCTATTAAACCAACAGGGTTCAAAGCCTTATACCCAAGAAACACATCGACCAACCTGGCTAAGAGGAGCAGACTCTGGAGTGGAGCACTGCACTCACAGGATTCACTCCAAGAACCACACTCGGGAACCGTACCGTTAGTCAGGCAGAGGCTTCCCCCAACCACCAAAGTGAAACGCCACCCACCACGCATCTCTAAATAGATAATCATATACTTCACTACATTGTTATTCAAAATAACAATTAATTATATGGAATATCCAGCAAAGAAACAGGGCACTCGACCCACTGTGACGATGTTTGCAGTGTATGTGTCTCCTTGCATTCATCCACCCATTTTGGTCTTTCAGCATCACTTTCTGTCCCCTTTTCCCCTTGTGTACTTGCCTACTCCTCATCATAAAACCATCTCTTCACCTCAGCCACTGCCCTCTGTGAGCAGGTTTCACCTTTGAACCCTGTTGGGTTCACAGCTTACATTTTATGTCTATGGCTTGGAGTCTAGGATTCCTTCACGGCTTGGGGCTGCGAGAATCAGCTGCTGCACCTCTCAACGTTACAGCTTCCAAAATAATCCCCGCGTGGCCGAGTCCTTCAGGACTTCAAGGATGGCACATGATTGCAATTTCTTTCCTTCACTGGAGACACAAGTAACTGCAGATGCTAGGATCTCGAGCAAAACACAAAGTATTGGAGAAACACAGCGGGTCAGGCAGCCTCTGTGTAGTCACACAGTGTGGAAACAGGCTCTTCATCCCAACTTGCCCACACCGACCAACATGTCCCATTCACACTAGTCCCACTTGCCTACGTTTGGCCCATATCCCTCTAAACCTCTCCTATCCATGTACCTGCCCAAATGTTCCTTAAACGTTGCGAGGGAAAGGACAGACGACATTTCGAGTGGGGAACCCTTCTTCAAACTGATAGGACGACAATTTGGGTCGGGATCCTTCAGACTGACGGATGGCATTTTGGGTCGGAAAAAAGGTCCCGACCTGTTTGTCCATTCTCTCCAGGTGCTGAACTGCCAAGTTCCTCCAGCACTTTGTGTCTTCCCTGCACTGTCACATTAAGAGAAAAGCCAGCATAAGATCAGTGATCTGCTGATTCCACATGGAGTCTCCACATTAACACAGACTGTGGCTGAGCCCAACTTGCTCCAGGATAAAAAGCAGATTCACCGGCAATCCAGGCCCAAACACGATGCCTTCCAGTCTGAAGAAGATAGAGTCCGACCCGAAACATCACCTATCCACGCTCTCCAGAAAAGCTGCCTGACCCACTGAGTTACTCCAACACTTTGTGCCTTCAAGAATTGGTTGTTGCTGCAGGAAACACCTGCAAAATAGCCCGAGGAAAACCTTTTATTTTTCCTTATAAAATTCTTTAAACACTAGTTTGAGTTATCAGAATACTGGAGAAGGGAGGAGGAGGAAGAATCAAGGGGCAAGAGGTGGGGAAAGAACTAGTCTGCATTCTTGCGATGGATACTTCCAGGTATACGACATATCAGCATTGGCAACCCCTGCAATGGGTTCATCACGACAAACGCTTAAATAATTCAACAGTTACTGGAATAAAGGCATTACTGTTACTCAGCAGGAGGAAGTATTGAACAGACGTAACTAGATCAGTGTGTGCATGAACGTAACAACAATGAAAAGGCCACTGTATCTGTTGCACCAGGCTCTCTTTCTACAGCACAGTCCCACCCACCCCAACCTTTTGACCTTTGCAAAACTACCTCATGATAACACACCACTTTCACTGCAAAACACTCAAACTAAATAGGTTCTGTCTCCAATTTAACTTTTGCCTCTAATTATCTTTGTTGCTCCTTTGAATGTATTGTCTATCTATCAGATCTAGTCGAGTCGAGTTCATTGTTGGATATCATTGAAACACAGAAATTTGGTGCAGGAATAGGCCATTTGGCCATTCGAGCCAGCACCGCATTCAATATGATCATGGCCGATCATCCAAACTCGTTCCTGCTTTCTCCCCATATCCCTTGATTCCGTTAGGTCTGAGAGCTAAATCTAACTAACTCTCTCTTGAAAACATCCAGTGAATTGGCCTCCACTGCCTTCTGTTCAGAGAATTCCACAGATTTACAACTCTCTGGGTGAAAAAGTTCTTCCTCGTCTCAGTCCTAAATGGCCTACCCCTTATTCTTAAACTGTGACCTCTGGTTCTGGACTCCCCCAGCATCAGGAACATTTTTTCCTGCATCTAGCCTGTCCAATCCCTTAAGAATATTATACGTTTCATATGTTTGTATAGTTACAATATCGTTGTGCCACAAAGGAGTTTGGATTGTTAATGCCAGTCCTCACCTGTCATCCGTGGTTCTTTCATCTGGTCCCAGGTCAGAAGTTTGAGAGCTTGTAGTCCCATTTCAGAAGCAATCCAGGATGACCCTCTGAGGGGTCGCAGGGTCACTTGGAAGGCGAGAGGTCGAGCTCAGGCTCATCTGTGCTTTCCAACCGACACATGAGAGGTGTGCAGGTCACCGATCGCCACCCATGTCCTGGCCCAACACTCGTGTCTCCACCAGCATCACGGACACCAAATCATCTGGTCTTTACTCTTATTTTAGAGATACAGGGTGGAAACAGGCCATTCGGCCCACCGAGTCTGTGCCGACCAGCGATCACACCATACCCTAGTGCTATTAATACACACGAGGGTACTTTTTTTTTTACATAAGCCAATTAACCTACAAACCTGTACGTCTTTGGAGGTTGCGAGGAAACCAGAGCACCCGGAGAAACCCCACGCAGTCACTGGGAGAACGTACAAACCCTGTACAGACAGCACCCATAGACAGGTTCATAGACCGGGTGTCTGGCACTGCAAGGAAGAAACTCTTACCGCTGCTCCACCCCGTTATCACACTACCATTTGTGGCATCGTGCTCTTCACAAGATGCCACGACTCACGCTTGTCCAAGAGTGAGTCCACTTCAAATGAACGCATAATGCAGAGGTCACACACAATGGAAACAGGTCATCGTTTGTTTGGTCCAAGTGCGGTGCTCCCGTTTTAATTCCCCACCCCTTACATCACGCATCTTCCTGGGTGGGTTTTTCAGGGAATCCGTCCCAATTAGGGTCTCCCCCCCAAAAAACACTCAACGCCCCTGCTCACAATCCTTCTTCGTGTGCTGTCAAACATGGTGAATTTGTGGTTAACGTGTTGACCGTGCGATATTTAATGTGGGATCTTCAGAATACAACTTGGCATTGGAAGAACAGCCCTCTCTCCAAACCCCCTTTCTCCCTGTCATTCCTTTATTGTTCTTGGTTCAATAACCCTCTGTGATCCCACTGAGTGAATCATAGACACTCACTCAGGAGTTGTGGGACAAAGGCCCCTTCCATCATCTTCCCGTGTGACTAATCTTGGGATGTTTCTGGGACAATTGCAGAATATTGCTCATTAAAGTTGGAAGTTAGAACTTGTTAAATGAGGGGGAGAATGCCCCCCCCACACATAAAAAATAAATGAATTAATAAAAAGGAAGAACGACTTACAAAAGGATCAACTCCCCCAGTGATTCCTGCTTGGAATGTAGTTCGGACACAGTGACCTGATCTGGTTGCCTCAGCAACCAGCGATCAGGGAGGGGAGGAGTGGGGTCCGTTTGTGTCGTGTTGCATGGAAGGAGATGGCAACCGGGCGGGGGGGGGGGGGGTACAAGTTAATTGCTGACAATAGACCAATTTCTGTTAGTAGGTAAACCACTCTCAGCCACTTCTCAAGCACTTCAGACAATAATAAACGAACAGTGGGCAGCCTAAGGACTTATTAAGTCAAGCTTTGAGAAAGTCCAAAGTGCAATATTAAAGATAAAATTAAACTGAGTGTAAAAATATTTTTAAAAATAGCCCTCTGACGGTCCAGAGAAACTACACCACAACAAACTCGAATCACTGCACGTTAAAAAGAAAAACATATTTTTATGGCGACTTGGCTGGATTTACTTTTCCTGGCAGAGTGCGTAAGAGATAATCAGTTTAATCCCAGCAGAGTTCAGTTTCAGCACTGATTCACAGGCTGGCTCAGTGACAGACAGCCCCCTGCTTCAAGTTCTGCAGACTATCCTGAAGGGGTCAAAGAACAAGAACACTTCACAAGCTCACAGCTCAAGCATCGCTATAAAAACCCCCGGCACAGAGAGGATAAATGACGTGAGAGTGTTGGCACCTGCCCGACACACAACGCAGCAGCAGATCCATCCCCACAACACCCAACAACAACACAACTTGCAGGCGGCCTTGGCTGACCAGGCCAATGACAATTTGTCCAAAAGCTGGCCTGGTCACAAAGCACTTCTTCACCAAATGGTGTTGGCTGAAAGGCTGGTCTGTTGTTGCAGCACTGGGTGACAGAGGGAGGGCGGGAGGGGGGTAATTGGAGTGGGGGGAGGGTGTTAAGGGGGAGTTGGAGGGAAGGGCAGTGGGAGGGAGAGGAGGGGGAGTGGGGGGGAGGCAGAAGGGCTGGAGGCAGGGAGGGGAGTATGGGGAGGGTGGAGGGGTAATGGGAGGGAGCAGAGGGGAGAGGCAGAGTGGGTAGTGGGGGAGGGGAAGAGGAAGTGGGGAGAGGAGGTGGAGTGGGGGAGGAGAAGAGGGGGAGAGGAGGGCGGAGTGGAGAAGAGAGGAGGGGAAGTGGGAGAGCGGTGGGGGAGCAGGGGAGGAGGGGGAGTGGAGGAGAGGTGGGGGTGGGGAGGGCGAGTATGAAACAAGAGGAGAAGAGTGAAGGAGGCTGTGTGGTGCGGTTGCTGCTTCCATTGACCATCTACCACGCCCTGTGCAGAAGTTTGATGAGCTCGTCGTAAATAACGAAGACAATGGCCACATCAAGACACACTCTGCCCAAGCGCGGAATCGTTCCTTTGTAAAACCTGCAGCACACAAGGCAACAGCCTCTTAGAGGCATTTCAAGTCACACAATATGTAACTAGGAAAGGGTCAAATGGGTGCTACTTACGCCCGGGGCCCCTCCTTTGTAAGGATCTGATAAGCACAGTGCGCTGTGTTCTTATACTTGTAGGCATCGAGGCTCTGCGATAAAATGTTGGAAATGTAGGGATGAAAATGAGCTTAAGAGCTCTCTTACATTGCTGCAAATCAAATAATTGAGAACGTTTCTGGAGTCTGAAGAATGGTCCTGGTCCAAAATGTCACCCATCCTTTTTCTTCAGAGACGCTGCCTGACCTGCTGTTACTCCAGCATTTTGTGTTTATCTTTGCTCTAAACCAGCATCTGCAGTTCATTCTTAATATAGCAGTGCAGGGAGATGTGTGCTGCCATTTTGTTCAGGGCAAGCTCCCAGTGGGATAGGTGAAACGTGGCCATTGAGAAGGCTGCTGCTTGACTGATGATCGGTGGAGTTGTGGGTTAACGGAGTTTGTTTCCATGCTGTAACATTCAATCCATCAAAAGCAAGCCACGCTAAACCCTCAGACATGAAGGCAGCATTGGCCAGCCAAGACTGCGACAATTAACTGCTCCCTGAAATGGGCTAGCAAACACTTTGTCAACAAATGCCAGCCACGTCCCGCGAAGGAATAAAAGTCCTCCCAAAATACTGACTGAAGAATAGGCAATAGTTTAATGCAAAAAAATGCAGAAGCCTATCTGCGCCAATCAAACTCACACGGACACCAACCACCAAAATTGACTTGCCACATCTGTTTAAGTCATACAGTTATAAGTATACTATAAGCCAGAACCACAGTGAAAGCTCTTGTACTCTTCAATAGTGTTACATGATAAAGTAGATGGATTCATGCCTCATCTGAAAGGACAAACAGTGCAACACTCCTTCAGAGCAGTGTCTGTCTAAAGTGGGTGAGGAGCCCCCCTCCCCCCCCTCCAGCGTGCTGAGGGCCATATAATGGGTGAACGCCTCTCAAGATTGTTGGGATGGTTTAAATGTGTAGGAAGGAATTGCAGATGCTGGTTTAAACCAAAGATAGGCACAAAAAGCTGGAGTAACTCAGCGGAACAGGCAGCATCTCTGGAGAGAAGGAATGGGTGACGTTTCGGGTCTGAAGAAGGGTCTCGAACTGGAACGTCGCCTATTCCTTCTCTCCAGAGATGCTGACTGTCCCCGCTGAGTTACTCCAGCTGTTTGTGTCTATCTTCTGGATGGCTTAAATAATCCAGCTGGTACACCTGCCATCTTTGAATCCCTCTCACGATGCTGAATTATAAGTTACAGGCGTAGAAATCTATGTTCACAGAATCGATGCCAATGTTTACTGAACGTTGGGTCATTACAGAGGCATTAAGTCATCCACAGGGAGGGGAAGACACATGTTCTTCTCTGAAGAAGTGAACCAGATGTAGTTTTAATGACAACCACGCTGCTTCAATGACCATTAGGCGACATTAGTTTTGTATTAGAGTGCCCTCCATAATGTTTGGGACAAAGACCTACTATTTATTTATTTGCCTCTGTACTCCACAGTTTGAGATTTGTAATAGAAAAAAATCACATGTGGTTTAAGTGCACATTGTCAGATTCTATAAAAGGGTATTTTATACATTTATATTTCACCATGTAGAAATTACAGCTGTGTTTATACATAGTCCCCCCATTTCAGGGCACCATAATGTTTGGGACACATGGCTTCACAGGTGTTTGTAATTGCTCAGGTGTGTTTAACGGCCTCCTTAATGCAGGTATACGAGAGCTCTCAGCACCTAGTCTTTCCTCCAGTCTTTCCAGCACCTTTGGAAACTTGTATTGCTGTTTATCAACATGAGGACCAAAGTTGTGCCAATGAAAGTCAAAGGAGCCATTATGAGACCGAGAAACAAGAATAAAACTGTTAGAGACATCAGCCAAACCTTGGGCTTACCAAAATCAACTGTTTGAAGAAGAAAGAGAACACTGGTGAGCTTACTAAGCGCAAAGGGACTGGCAGGCCAAGGAAGACCTCCACAGCTGATGACAGAAGAATTCTCTCTATAATAAAGAAAAATCCCCAAACACCTGTCCGACAGATCAGAAACACTCTTCAGGAGTCTGGTGTGGATTTGTCAATGACCACTGTCCGCAGAAGACTTCATGAACAGAAATACAGAGGCTACACTGCAAGATGCAAACCACTGATTAGTTGCAACAATAGGATGGTCAGGTTACAGTTTGCCAAGAGGTACTTAAAACAGCAACCACAGTTCAGGAAAAAGGTCTTGTGGACAGATGAGATGAAGATTAACATATATCAGAATGATGGGAAGTGCAAAGCATGGAGGAGAGAAGGAACTGCCCAAGATACCACCTCATCTGTGAAACACGGTGGTGGGTGTGTAATGAACTGGGTGCTGAAGGTATTGGCTCACTTATCTTCATTGATGATACAACTGCTGATGGTAGTAGCATAATGAATTCTGAAGTGTATAGACACATCCTATCTGCTCAAGTTCAAACAAATGCCTCAAAACCCATTGTCCGGCAGTTCATTCTACAGCAAGACAATGATGCCAAACATACTGCTAAAGCAACAGGAGTTTCTCAAAGCTAAAAAATGGTAAATTCTTGAGTGGGAAAGTCAATCACCAGATCTGAACCCAATTGAGATTGCCTTTTATATGCTGAAGAGAAAACTGAAGGGGATTAGCCCCCCAAAAAAGCATAAGCTAAATATAGCTGCAATACAGGCCTGGCAGAGCATCACCAGGGAAGACACCCAGCAACTGGTGATGTCCATGAATCGCAGACTTCAAGCAGTCATTGCATGCAAAGGATATGCAACAAAATACTAAACATGACTACTTTCATTTACATGACATTGTTGTGTCCCAAACATTATGGTGCCGTGAAATGGGGGGACTATGTATGAACACTGATGTAATTTCTACATGGTGAGACCAAAATATATAAAAATGGCCTTTATTAAAATCTGACAATGTGCACTTTAACCACATGTGATTTTTTTTCTATTACAAATCTCAACTTGTGGAGTACAGAGGCAAATAAATAAATTAGGTGTCTTTGTCTCAAACATTTTGGAGGGCACTGTGTAATTATTGAAGTATTTTGCCTTGCGTTTGCCGTGTGTTTCAATACAATCCCATTGGAAATCATCAGATCAATAAGCAATCATTTGCTTTTAATCCAGTCACAATAACAATGCTGCAGTTCCCTTGCATCGGAAGATGTTAGGCTGTATAAGGCTCCACTCAAAACTAGTTTCATTTATATGGTAATTGTAACAAAGTAAAGCGCCTCACTATTAGATGAGAACGAGTCACCGAGCCTAACAAGGAAATATTTCAACAATGACTCAAAGGTTGGTTAAAAGGCCTGGATTTGAGATCTCTAAATCTGGAGAGAAGGAAGGGAAGATACCAAGAGACTTCTAAGGCCAGAATCTGGGTCAAAACACAAAGTGCTGGAGGAACTCAGCGGGTCAGGCAGCATCTGTGGAGGGAATGGATGTCACGTGCCCAGTCCCTACACAGACACTGCCTGAGGCGCTGCGTTCCTCCGCCACTTTGTGTTTTGCTGAGAGAAGAAAGGGTTTAGGAGAGGCCTGGGGCTGAGATAACTGAAGGCAGGAGCTGTCAGTGGCAGAGCGGTGAGAAATGAGGCTAATCAGGAGGCATGTGGAGAGCTGGGAAAGCAGTACATCTTCAGGACGATCCAGAAATAGGAACAGACAAGTTCTTGGATGGGTTTCAAAAACAGGCGTGTAAACTTTAAAAATAAGGCATAATAAGCACAGTATCCATCTCAGGTCATTGTGACACGGCAGGGGATCAGCTCTAAAGATGCTCCCTGGCACCAGACCCGGAGACTACAGTGGGTGTTTCACCACACTGCGGGGCACCTGAGAGAGGTGTATGAACAACCAGGTGGAGGTGGAGGACAGCGAGCTACACTACAGGCAAACACAGGGCACCCAAGCACAGCAGGGGCTGCTGTCAGGATCTTATTCACAGCCCAGCACCATGAAAACCTGGAACAGATTTCTGGGGAGGAGTGGAGGCAGGAAAATGACAACTTGATGGGAAGCCCGCAAAATTACTTCCAATAGGGAGGTTTCACTGCAGTCGGGTCACGACCCATGACCCGTACTGTTGCTACGCTACTCCAACTGGAGTACACGCGGTGAACTGCAGGTAAGCACTTACCATTGTTTCCAGCGTAGCGGGCCCGTTAAAACCCGCCGAAATTGTCCATTTTTGCGCTGTAAATAATTATGGAAATCGGGATAAGCGTGAGAGACATTTATCCTACTTCAGAATTCCAAAAGTGAGGAGAAATGACGGTAGATAGAAGCGAGAGCTGAAGGGACAACAACAGCCAAAGTGCTTGGCGAACATTGGCCGTTTGCTCTCTGCATTTCATCAACTAAGGCATTATTTGTGTTTTTTTTTATTCCTTTGGCATCTAAAAAGTTTCGGAAGTGATAATTCTGGCTGTAACATTTTTTAAATCGCCCATGGTTCTCAGGTGGGTTTAACATGCAAATAGAAACCGCCTCTGAAGCAAAATTACAGCCAGATTTATCACTTCTGAGACTTTTTAGATACCAAAGGAATCAAGAAAAACCATAAATAATGTCTTACTGTTGAAGAAATGCAGTGAGCAAACGCGATCATTCCCAATGTTTTCAATTCCGATATCTGCACCGCCAATGTTCGCCAAGTACTTTAGCTGTTGTTGTCGCCTCAGCTCTCGCTTCTCTTTACCTTCATTTCGCTTCACCTTTGGAATTCTGAAGTTGGGTACATGTCTCTCACGCTTACCCAGACTTCCACAATTTTTTACAGCGCAAAAATTCAACATTTTGGCGTTTTTTAACAGGTAGGAAAGTACACATTTCTTGCATTATTGACATAGTTACAGTTATTAACATAACTGGAAGTTACGGATGTCCTCCAGATGGATTGAGCGGCTCCGTGCGTCAAGCCCTATGACCCGGTGACCTTTTGTACAACCCCCCTATAGCGGGAGCTCAATCCTTGACCAAATCCACTTTGAGATCTTGTAGTCCGTTGTACAAATAGGCTCCACTTAGTTTAGTTTAGAGATACAGCGTGGAAACAGGCTCTTGGGCCCACGCCGACCAGCGATCACCGGTACACTACTTCCATCCTACAAACTCGGGACCCTTTACACAAGCCAATTAACCTACACACCTGCACGTCTTTAGAATGTGGGAGGAAACCGGAGCACCCGGAGAAAACCCTCGTGGTCACAGGGAGAACGTGCAAACTCCATACACACAGCACCCATAGTCAGGATTGAACCTGGGTCTCTGGCACTGTAAGGCAGCAACTCTACCGCTGCCATCATTGTGCCATCACTGTACCCAGTGTGGGTAACTCACAGGGGGACACCAAATCTGCCCCTCCCACAGGGCCTGTTGTCTGTCTATAGCCAGAATGTCAGATGGGAAGCCACGGGTTTAAAGTTCAGGGTCAGACTCCAACCTTGCCCTCGTGCCAAAATCTGCAAGCTGCCTGATTTGGAGGGTATGCAGGAAGGGGCGGACACAAGAAGATTTCCTTTGTAGCCCTTGCTCAAGACACCCTCTCTTCCTCTTTCAGGTGGCACTGGGTATTGGGCGCCACTCAGTGGGGGTTAAAGTGCCATTGTGGAACCACATCTTAGAGCTGGTCTTCGCAATGGGCGGACACGAGGAACTGCAAATGATGGAACCCTGAGCAAGACACAAGGAGGAAGCCAGCGGGTCAGGTCTGTGGAAGGAATGGACAGATCACGTTTCGGGTCGGAACTGATTGTATGAGTGGAGAGAAAGATGGAGGAGAGGTGGGATCGGGACAAAGCCCGGTAAAGCGATCGGCGGATAAGTGAGTGGGGTTTAATTGGCAGACGGTTGGAGTACGTGAGGTGAAAGGGGGATGAAAAGGGTATCAGTTAAGGAGAAGAGAGGAGTGAAATGTCCGGCTGGGGGGGTGGATTATAGGTGGAAGAGTACCGGGAGGGAGGTAGGAAAGAATGGGGATAAAAGGAAATAAGGGAACGAGGATGGCAGACGAATGTAGGAAGGAGTGGAAAGGAGCAGGTGGCTGGGATGGGGAATGGGTGTACACCGGCTGAACCACAAGAAAGAGTGAGAGGCAGGGAGAGTATTTACTTGAAATTGGAGTATTTACTGTTCAATATTCTTGCTGGGCAGGGGAGTCCCTGGAACCACAACTCTCTCTATAAGATGCTCTCTAGATGCTGCTGCACCCGCTGAGTTTCTCCAGCTTTTTGTGTAACCCTCTCTCTATAAGCAGTCTAATCTCCAGCAGACACTGGACCCTGACAGGCCTCACCACAGTATGTCCTTTCCCACCTGCATCCGTGTCTTCAGCACATCCATGGGCGTGTTCCCAAAGACACTGGCTGCCCCTGCACTCACTCCAAACATGGCGGTGATGAACGGGTGGATGGATTTATGGGGGTCGTCCTCACCTGCAAACATAGAGCACATCACTCACTGTCCCGCTCCAGACAACTCCCGTTCCTGGCCCTCCCGCCCGCGAGCAACCGCAGGAAAGGAGACTGCGGTGGCTGGGAACTCCCCTCCTGACTGACGTCCAATGCAGTTTTATCTGCACTGACCGTTCTCCCCGTGATCTGCGTGGGTTTTCCCCGGGATCTCTGGTTTTCTCCCACACTTTTTCTTTCGCCTTTCATCACAGTGAGGAATGTGGAGGAGTCACTGTGGTGGATGTTTATGTTAAAATGTATTTTGTGTGTTATTTTGCTTTTTAGTGGTGTGACTGTATGGCAAATGAAACTCCTCGTCTGTTGCAAAACATACTTGGCTAATAAAGTATGATTATGATTATTATAATGACTCCAAACATGTACAGGTTTGTAGGCTAATTGGCTTGGTGTAATTGTAGATTGTCCCTGGTGTGTGTAGGATAGTGTGAGTGTGCAGGGATCGCTGGTTGGCCCCGACTTGGTGGGCCGATGGGCCGGTTTCCGCAATGTATCTCTAAACTAAACTATACAATTTCTCAATTTAGTGTGGATCATTAAATATTTCACAGTTATTTTATCTGTCACATGCCTGGTGACTAATATCTTGAGCGACTCTTGGTTTTAGAACAGGCCCTTTGGCCCACAACGTCTGTGCTAACCATATCGCCAAATGAATCTAATCCCATCTGACTGCACATGATCCATATTCCTCCACTCCACCCCTAACTCCCTTTTGCAGCTTTCATCGCCTGTACTGCAATCAGTCTGAAGAAGGGGCCCGACCTGAAATGTTGCCGGTAAATACCCTCCCTAGTTGGTGCTCCCCGCTGAATGTGTCCAGCACTTTGTGTTTTGCTCAAGATTCCACCACCACCATGGCTTGGCACGGTGGTGCGGCGGTAGAGTTGCTGCCTTTTAACAACAGAGACCCGGGTTCGATCCTGACTACGGGTGCTGTCTGTGCAGAGTTTGCACGTTCTCCATGTGACCGCGAGGGTTTTCTCTGGATGCTCCGGTTTCCTCCCGCGCTCCAAAACCGTACAGGTTAGTAGGTTAATAGGCTTTGGTAGAATTGTCCCTAGTGGGTAGGAAAGCGCTTTTGTACAGGGTGATCGCTGGTCAGCCAGGACTTGGTGGGCCGAAGGGCCTGTTTCCATGCTGTATCTCTAAAGTCGATGGAGTCTCGTGTCTCCATGCTCCTCCTTTCCTTGCCCTGTTCAAGGCCTCTCTGGCACCCACCACTCTCTGTACAAAACCTTGCACCAACCCACCGCGAGGATTGGGGAACAATGTCGTGGGTACAAAGATCCAACAAAGATCCAGGGCAGGCACGGTGGCGTAACGGATGAGTTGCTGCCTCACAGCGCCAGAGATCTGGGTTCGATCCTGACTACAGGTGCTGTCTGTACGGAGATTGTCCGTTCTCACTATGGCCGCGTGAGTTTTCCCCCGGGTGCTCCAGTTTCACCCCACACTCCAAAGACGTACAGGTTTGTAGTTTAATTGGCTTCGGTAAAGATTGTAAATTGTCTCTAGTGCGTAGGATAGTGTACAGGGGTCACTCATCAGCACGGATTCGGTGGGCCAAAGGGCCTGTTTCCACGCTGTATCTCTAAAGTCAGTCTCGTGTCTCCTTTCCTTGTCCTGTTCATGTGCCTCTCTCTAGCACCCACCACTCTCTGTACAAGGCCTTCCACCAACCCACTGCAAGGATTTGGGAGCAAGGATGACATGGAATCAAAGATCCAGCAACCTGGTCTCTGCAGCTGAGCAATATATTCATCACTTTCCCCTCATTCTTCAACAGCTACCTCCCAGCGTACAAAGGGCCAGGGCCGCTCACCCTTATACCAGTTTCGCAGCGTGGTCATCACAAAGAAGCGGATTGCTTGGTTGGAGCCTTGCTTGAGGACTGTGGCCGTCACACCCTGGTACGTGCCTCTTAACCCTGGAGGCCCAAACATGAGACAGATTACTCAAGATACAGACAAAATGTCGGAGTAACTCAGCGGGTCAGGCAGCATCTCAGAAAAACATGGCCGTTGTGACATTTCATGTTGGGACCATTCTTCAGACTGTTTGTAGTAGCGGGGGGGGGGGGGTGGGGGGACTGCAAATGGAAGGAGGCCGGACAAAAGATGTACGGCAAAAGATGACCTCTAGTGAGGTTCCCAGACAGGCAGATTGTTGGATAGATACACGAGCGAGGGATTCATAGTTGCTAACTGTGAAGCTGGTTAGAGTTGTTTTCATGGTGGTGAGGGTCTACCTTCTTTAAAGTTGAGCAGTTTGGCAGAGGGAGGGAGGGGTGGGACAATGCCAGGCAAGTGATAGGTGGATACAGGTGAGGGGGTGATTGGCAGGTGGGAGAGAGAATCAGGAACCAGATCTGGGCTCTTCACACAACGCGCCCTCTCGCCTACCTTGTTCTCGAACAATCTCCCTGATCCCGTGGTAAAACCCATGGTATTTGGGATTAGGTGAGCATTGGTCATGAATAAACTTCACCTGAAAGGACACAATCAAAAACAAATAACAGGACCAAACCTTTTCACTTCCCTTTTACCCCATCCCTCGCCCACGCTTTGTCCCCAGTGGTTTCACACAATCCCTTTGGATCTTCCCCTCTGAGATTCTGATCAATCAGCCCCCATGCAGAGTCCTCAGCTTCAACGCTTCCTTCTTTAGCACGATGCAGTACAAGTCGGACATGACTTTGAACCTTTCTTTTGCCGCCTTAGATTCTGTGCTTGTTTAGTTCCACTCATTAAGGGGCAACTCCAAAATTGTTATCAAACCTATTCCAGAACAGCACAGGAACAGGTCCTCTGGCCGACCACTTCTGAGAAGACCACGATGCCAATCTAACTCAATCCATCTGCCTACACATGATCCATACCCCTCTGTTCTCTGCCTGTTCATGTTTCTGTATAAATCCCTATTGATCATTTTACTTCGGAGTCACGTGAGTGACTACGTGAAGAAGGCCCGCCTGGCGCTGGAACGGCATTACGTCGACGCTGACGGCAGAAGCAGGAGCTGCACAGACAGCTCCTCGACAGCGGTAGGTACGGAACCGGCAGGTAAGTGCAGTTGAAAAATTTTTTAGGAAGTCTGGAAAACTCCGTGCCTGGTGTATTGAACCAGGATTTTAAAGGAATTTAAAAACAAAGTAAAAGTTTAAATTAGAACAGAAATACTCTGTTAAAACAACGGAGTTTGGAAAAGAACGTCCCAGGGGAATACCCAGCGATCGGGACGAGAGATTAATTACGGGGCCGGTTCCGATACTGGTACCGTTAAAAATACGGTAGGGAGGTTAAGATGCTCCACAATCTTTTGGCAGGGGGGGAAATTTTAAATAAGTCAGAAAGGCTGTAATTTAAAAAGTTAATAAATTTCGCGATATGGAGAAAGTACTCCAAAATATTAAAAAAAAAAAAAAAAAAAAAGAGACAAGGGTCACAGTACCCAAACAGTTTCCCAAAAAGACCCTGAGGGGCTTGAATATACACAATATGGCTATGTGCCAAATTGGGAATTTGAAACGCCGGACCCAGGATTAGGGTGGAGGAAGTCTCTTTGGATATAATTCCAAGTGGATCAGGGCTTCAAAAGACAGACCCTGCAAGTGGTGATGTGGATTATGAATGCACACCACAAATAAAAAAGAGAAGGCCAGATGTGCCTGAGATAGCAAAAGATTTTGCTATATCTGAAGGAAGTGGTGAGGCTATGGAAGAAAACCTAGCTGCCAACATTAATTATATGGTATCTCACCAACTTCAAGAATACGATAAAACTTTTATGTTTTTATTAAGATGTCAATGGTAAATCCGTTTATAATATCCATGTCTCAAATTATATGAGATATAAGAAATACAAGTTCAAAGTATTTCAAAATGGTGCAAATAAGTAATACTTTCAAAATAAAATAAATTGCCATCAGTTGTGGAGCTCAATGGGAAGAAATATATATATTTACCAAATCTGCACTATAGGTTTGCAGATCAATACAAATCAGGTTATATTTTAAACTCCTGATTATTATGGAATAAACCTGCCTTATGATAAATCAAAGATAATTAATTACAAAAGAACAGACTACTGATCTTTAAACTTTGGGGGGAAAAACTATGATCCAATGAAAGATTTGATAATGGATCAAAACAAAGGCAAAGATCTTTAAACTTGGGGTTGAAAAAACTATGATCCAATGAAAGATTTGATAATGGATCAAAACAAAGGCAGAAGTGGTATAATCCAACATAGCCTTATCCAAACCTATATAATTGGGAAAAGAAGGCTTGAAGTACGTTGAAGAGGTGCAAACATCTGGTTACAAAATAAGTTCATGAAATCTCCAATTATGGGGGATTACAGGTGTATTATGATTAATTTAATATAACTAAGGAAGGATTGGTTCACCTGTATAAGAAAACTTTAAAAAATTGATTTTAGGTTTGCACTCAAAAGTAATTTCAATAAAGAAGGGGTACGTACATGTATATTATAAAATTACCTCAGTGTAAAGATTTCATGGTATAAACCATATAAAACATCATTTTATATACACTTTCACAGTGTAAGAAAATGGAAACATCTAGAACATGGAAATACAGTTGTGATTAACAAAGTGTTAATCAATATTACAGGTGCTTGAAATTAATTAAAGTGGGTCAAGCTGTGCAAGTTTAAAACATTGTCCAAAGAATCAAATCAGTTCAAGGCTGTTAAACAGAACACTGAAGGAACAAATTATACCGATAAAAGATCAGCACTTGCACTAATGAGGTCATGGTCATGGGTTATCTCGATTACATTTAAATTGGAAGGTAAGTGATAGGTGGATACAGGTGAGGGGGTGATTGGCAGGTGGGAGAGAGAATCAGGAACCAGATCTGGGCTCTTCACATAACGCGCCCTCTCGCCTACCTTGTTCTCGAACAATCTCCCTGATCCCGTGGTAAAACCCATGGTATTTGGGATTAGGTGAGCATTGGTCATGAATAAACTTCACCTGAAAGGACACAATCAAAAACAAATAACAGGACCAAACCTTTTCACTTCCCTTTTACCCCATCCCTCGCCCACGCTTTGTCCCAGTGGTTTCACACGATCCCTTTGGATCTTCCCCTCTGAGATTCTGATCAATCAGCCCCCATGCAGAGTCCCCAGCTTCAACGCTTCCTTCTTTAGCACGATGCAGTACGTCGGACATGACTTTGAACCTTTCTTTTGCCGCCTTAGATTCTGTGCTTGTTTAGTTCCACTCATTAAGGGGCAACTCCAAAATTGTTATCAAACCTATTCCAGAACAGCACAGGAACAGGTCCTCTGGCCGACCACTTCTGAGAAGACCACGATGCCAATCTAACTCAATCCATCTGCCTACACATGATCCATACCCCTCTGTTCTCTGCCCTGTTCATGTTTCTGTATAAATCCCCTATTGATCATTTTACTTCGGAGTCACGTGAGTGACTACGTGAAGAAGGCCCGCCTGGCGCTGGAACGGCATTACGTCGACGCTGACGGCAGAAGCAGGAGCTGCACAGACAGCTCCTCGACAGCGGTAGGTACGGAACCGGCAGGTAAGTGCAGTTGAAAAATTTTTTTAGGAAGTCTGGAAAACTCCGTGCCTGGTGTATTGAACCAGGATTTTAAAGGAATTTAAAAACAAAGTAAAAGTTTAAATTAGAACAGAAATACTCTGTTAAAACAACGGAGTTTGGAAAAGAACGTCCCAGGGGAATACCCAGCGATCGGGACGAGAGATTAATTACGGGGCCGGTTCCGATACTGGTACCGTTAAAAATACGGTAGGGAGGTTAAGATGCTCCACAATCTTTTGGCAGGGGGGGAAATTTTAAATAAGTCAGAAAGGCTGTAATTTAAAAAGTTAATAAATTTCGCGATATGGAGAAAGTACTCCAAAATATTAAAAAAAAAAAAAAAAAAAGAGACAAGGGTCACAGTACCCAAACAGTTTCCCAAAAAGACCCTGAGGGGCTTGAATATACACAATATGGCTATGTGCCAAATTGGGAATTTGAAACGCCGGACCCAGGATTTTAGGGTGGAGAAAGTCTCTTTGGATATAATTCCAAGTGGATCAGGGCTGCAAAAGACAGACCCTGCAAGTGGTGATGTGGATTATGAATGCACACCACAAATAAAAAAGAGAAGGCCAGATGTGCCTGAGATAGCAAAAGATTTTGCTATATCTGAAGGAAGTGGTGAGGCTATGGAAGAAAACCTAGCTGCCAACATTAATTATATGGTATCTCACCAACTTCAAGAATACGATAAAACTTTTATGTTTTATTAAGATGTCAATGGTAAATCCGTTTTATAATATCCATGTCTCAAATTATATGAGATATAAGAAATACAAGTTCAAAGTATTTCAAAATGGTGCAAATAAGTAATACTTTCAAAATAAAATAAATTGCCATCAGTTGTGGAGCTCAATGGGAAGAAAATATATATAATTTACCAAATCTGCACTATAGGTTTGCAGATCAATACAAATCAGGTTATATTAAACTCCTGATTATTATGGAATAAACCTGCCTTATGATAAATCAAAGATATTAATTACAAAAGAACAGACTACTGATCTTTAAACTTTGGGGGGAAAAACTATGATCCAATGAAAGATTTGATAATGGATCAAAACAAAGGCAAAGATCTTTAAACTTGGGGTGAAAAAACTATGATCCAATGAAAGATTTTGATAATGGATCAAAACAAAGGCAGAAGTGGTATAATCCAACATAGCCTTATCCAAACCTATATAATTGGGAAAAGAAGGCTTGAAGTACGTTGAAGAGGTGCAAACATCTGGTTACAAAATAAGTTCATGAAATCTCCAATTATGGGGGATTACAGGTGTATTATGATTAATTTAATATAACTAAGGAAGGATTGGTTCACCTGTATAAGAAAACTTTAAAAATTGATTTTAGGTTTGCACTCAAAAGTAATTTCAATAAAGGGGTACGTACATGTATATTATAAAATTACCTCAGTGTAAAGATTTCATGGTATAAACCATATAAAACATCATTTTATATACACTTTCACAGTGTAAGAAAATGGAAACATCTAGAACATGGAAATACAGTTGTGATTAACAAAGTGTTAATCAATATTACAGGTGCTTGAAATTAATTAAAGTGGGTCAAGCTGTGCAAGTTAAAACATTGTCCAAAGAATCAAATCAGTTCAAGGCTGTTAAACAGAACACTGAAGGAACAATTATACTGATAAAAGATCAGCACTTGCACTAATGAGGTCATGGTCATGGGTTATCTCGATTACATTTAAATTGGAAGGTATAAGAGTCAGCTGCAAATTAGTGCTGCAATTACAAACCTGGTGGAAGGTAAGGACCTGACCCATTACATAAAGCATATGCTTAGGCATTAATAAAATATTCATAAATTACTATTCTGAATTTAGAAGTAATTCAAGCACCATAAGAGAGGGAAAAATTGTTCCATGATACAAATATGTCTAATTGTTGTTGACATGCTTTGTCCCTCCATTAGGTTAGGTAAAAAATAAATAAAGTTCCAAAAGAAGGAATACAGAAGCTTATAAGAATATGTATGCCCTTGTGAAGAGGCTTATGCAAAATATCAAATGATACGTTATCATTATTAAAGTAATGTAAAAAAGGTTCACAAGCTGCTTCAACTATAAGATTAACAGCTGTTGCAAACTGAAGCAAGTGTTACAGATGATGTACAGCTTCTGTGAATGTTTGGGTAAAGATAAGAATATTATCTATTCTTATAACAATAATTGATATGTCTCTTGTTGGGACTGCGGACAATAATACCAGGTGAACATAAATGGTTTTGTCCTAAGAAATTTTTCCAAACATTCGTATTAATTGTTGAAGTATAAGGAGTTATGGATTAAAGATCGATTGTTTTATTATGGAAGTGTCCATGTCGTATCAAGATGAACAATACCACGGCTGTGGCATATGTTAACAATGGTATCGGAGACAACAAATTTGGGAGAAAAACATATTGTCATTAATTGGATTACTTATGATTAATCTGGTTGTATACAGATTTAAATCACTGATCTTTCAAATGTTCTTTGTGGGTCACAAGATAAGTCAAATAACAATCATGGGATTATCTGAGTAAACAGATGTGGCATATTTTAAAGTTTAGTCCACCTGTTTATCTCTAAGGAAGAGACAATGGTATCGGAGACAACAAATTTGGGAGGAAAACATATTGTCATTAATATGGATTACTTACGATTAATCTGGTTGCATACCGATTAAATCACCGATCTTTCGAATATTTCTAAAGAACAGAAGAAGGTGGATGCTTTTCTCCCAATTACATGAGGAAAAGATTTCTTTTGTGTTCCTCATTTTGTTTGATAGGGCAGTGTCTGATGAAAATGTAGCGGGACACTGCCAGAGGCATTTTGGTGGCCTAATACGGATCCTTTATGGTTTCATAAATATTGTGTGATGTTGAACTACTAGTGATGATTCATAGTTGCAGCAATTTATTGAAGTCTAAGAAGGGGTCTCGACCCAGGGCATTGCCTGTCTCCTTTCGCTCTTTGGATGCTGCTGCACCCGCTGGGATCTCCAGGTTTGAGAAACCCTGCAGTAATTTATTGTTGTACAAAAGCATCCATGACATGAAAATATGAATTTGACTATCTGCAGGTTGACCAGACCATTACAACAGCTGATGGTCAAAGAAGTCTATGAATGTAACTAATATAACAACATATCAATAAAATAATTATGTATAAAGAAGTGTTATACCTGCAATTTGCAGAAATAAGTCTAAAAAACAATATTTTGTTTATACGAAATTGGAGGTCTGTGTATACAGTAAAGTTATTTTATCATATTAGATATATGTGAATTCCTTGTGGATTGCATTTTTTATATGTGTGTATATATATATAATCTGTCCAAAAATTGTAAAAAATATAAAGGCAGGAGATAAATAATCTTGAATTGCCTTAGGAAATGGACTCTAACTCTATCTATGATTCAAAAAACTTAAACATTGAAAATAATAATGCTGATGACTTTAGTATCAATATAAGAGTGCAAACATTGCAAATGTTACGTTATAATTGCATGTGGATACAGATTGCATTATCATATATGTTTATGAATCTACCAAACAAAGCACACCAAGAGGAGCTGAAACCAAGGTAAACTATAAGCATATCCTGCCGGCTTTAAGTTGTGTGTGTGTGTGTGTGTGTGTGTGTGTGTGTGTGTGTGTGTGAACATTGATGAAATATGTTGCAGTAGGTAAGAGTCTCTGTGGCAATGAGACTGCTTATTACACACAAAAACCACATTGGGTTCAGTAAAAACTGATGGTTATAGAGGAATGTATTTCTAGATGGTTAGAAATTGGATACACTCAGTAGGAACTAGACACTGAAAGGTGGAAAATCACTCTGTTAATGAGGTAGATACATTCACAGGAATGGCACGGGATGAGCCACTCGAGCAAAGATGCAAGGCCGCAGGAGGCTGTAAATTAATGTTAAAGTAAAAAGGAACCAGTCATGGTGTCAGGTTTGGACACGCAGTGTTGGGTTCTCTATAATTGTTGCTTTGTCATGCCATCAAAATATATATATCAATTGGTATTTTGTGATAAACTTGCCTTTCAATGGAAAGGGCATTACTTTTATTCTTTATAATGTGAAATAATTTATCACATAACTTGAGGCAATGTTTGGGGAAAAATGTGTTATTCGCTCGTTATTGTGTTAAATGAGCCGGACTGTCGTATGGAATAAATTCTACGACATGAAAAAAACACAGAAAGCTTCAAACTCTTCACGTAGTCACTCACGTGACTCCGAAGTAAAATAGTAAGATTAAACGAGAACTTACCAGTTTGAAGTTTGATCTTTATTTTATGAGGAGTAACGATGAGGGATTACGTGCCCTCCACTCCACACCCTCATAAAATAAGTAATCATCTGGTAGTTCTAAATCTATGATGAGCCTTACTATCTTACTCCGGCTATTGTGTTCTGTGTTTTTCATGCCGTGCTTTGAAGTATGCCGATCCAGCGCCAGGCGGGGCTTCTTCACGTAATCCCTCATCGTTACTCCTCATAAAATAAAGATCAAACTTCAAACTGGTAAGTTCTCGTTTAATCTTACTATTACTATTGTTTTTGCTTCCTTTTGCAGCTTGTTACAGGCATCTGCTTCTCTGTGCAAGGTCATTTTAGCCTTGTTTTAAGCCCGACACTAACCCAGAGCAGGGATTTTAGAGCAATGTAGAGGAAGATCCAGGAACGTTCTCCTCATCAGCAGATTCCCAGCAAATAAAGGAAAATACACTCCAATCCAGGCACTGCCATGATGAACCTTTTCTGCTCTCTCTCCAATGCTTCCGTATTTTTCAAATGGTGTCGTGACCAGAACTACACATCAAATCTCCAAATGTGCCCTAATCTAAGTTTTGTACAGCTGCAACATGACCGGCCAACCTTGTACGTCACTATTGTATCTGCTTCCATCACTACTCTTGGCAGACCTTCCAGGCACCCACTACTACCCGTGCATCTCCTTTGAACTCTTCCCCCCTCTCACCTCAAAGCTATGCCCTCTAGTCTTTGTCGTTTTTACCCTGGGGAAAACGGTTCTGTCTGTCTACACCATCTATGCCTCTCATCATTTCATATTATATTTGGGTCTCCCCTCAAACTCTGCCATTCCAGAGAAAACAATCCAAGTTGGTCCAACTTCTCTTTGTAGATAACACCTTCTAATCCAAGCAGCATTTTGGTAACATCGACCGGAAACATTAATTAAAAAAACAACATGCTTAAAGAACTCAGTGGTTCAGGCAGCATCTGAGGAGGGAAATGGGAGAACAAGATTTTGAGCCGCGACCCTTCTTCAGACATTTGTTTGTCTGGCCATACATGCTGTTTGACCTGATTTGTGCTTGCAGCATTTGCTGTGCGTGAGGATGGAGTGTTACCTTTATGGTCTCGATGGCACAGACCACCAACACAGCTTCTGCCACCCCAGCTCCCAGGCCACACAGCAGGCTTCTCTGGTTAGTCAGAATCCCGTTCTCATTGACCAGACGGTTCTTCAGGAACTCAAACATCCCAAACCTGCGGGCAAACAGGGCAGGACAAAGGTGCAAGGAAATCATCAGTCAAGCAGCATCAGTCCCAATGGCACTGCTTCACATCTCGCCGCTGTCTGTGGGAGCTTGTCCTGCACAAAATGGCTGCCACATCTCCCTATACTGATATAATTAAAATGAACTGTCAATGCTGATTTATACCAATGATAAGACACAAAATGCTGGAGTAACACAGCTCATCAGGCAGCATCTCTGGAGAAAATAGACAGGATCCCAATCCAAAACGTCACCTACTTCAGTCTGAAGAAGGGTCCCCACCCGAAATGTCACCTCCCATTTTCCCCCACAGATGCTGCCTGACCCACTGAGTATTTTGTGCCTATTCCTACACTGATACCTTTGAGAACATCCTTGAGATCCTATGAGAACGTGGATGATGCTTTGGAAGGACAAACTCTCTCCTTTTGTTTCTCACATGGAGATCTTTGTAATAATATCCTTTTCCCCACCGGCATTGAGTCATCTCTATTCTTCCAATGCAAAAACACAAAGTGCTGGAGGAACTCAATGGATCAGTGAACTCAATGGGCCACCTCTGGAAGTCTTTGACCACAAGACCTCAGTTAGAACTGCTCCACTGAGGGATTCCTTCATGTAATGTTGGCACGGACTATACCATGCAGGGTCTACCACAGAAGACCCATGCCGCCCTTGTGGCTAATAATCTTCTCACAGCAGGTTCTCATAAACATCCTCTTATTAATCTCTGCTCTACTAATTGAGGTTTTCCATTTCACACTTTTTTGCTGGGATGGGTTTTGTCTTCTACCTGATGGCGGATTTAGGGATGGAGCCATACAGCTGGGTGCTGAGACCTCGGTACAGTCCTTTGAACCCATGGTCCCGAACCGTCACCCGAACACAGTCACCTGCCGAGGAAAGAGCTCATTAGTGGGGTTCCTTGCTCCCGCTCAACCCCCAGTTTTAAAAACCCCCATTCCTCCCTCTCTCCCTCGGACGAATCAAATAGCATGACAGATACCTGCCTCGGTGATTTACTGAAGTAATGGACTATAGGTCATAAGTGATAAGCAGAATTAAGCCATTCAGCCCATCATGTCTACTCTGCCATTCAATTAATGTTGATCTATCTCTCCTGCCTAACGCCATTCTCTTTCCTTCTCCCCATAACCCCTGACACCCGTACTAATCAAGATTCTATCTCTGCCTTAAAAATATCAATTGACGGCCTCCACAACCTTCTGTGGCAAAGAATTCCACAGATTCACCACACTCTGACAAAATAAATTCCTCCTCATCTCCCTCCTAAAGGAATATCCTTCAATTATAGTACTGCTGTTAAGCTGCACTTTCTCCATTCCAAACAGAAGTGTTCCCCATCAGAGAGGTGGCCCTTGGGAAGGAAACTGCCACCTGGTGCAGTGAACAAGTGCTCAGAGCGAATCTACCAAGACATCCCAGATTGGGACGTAGGGACCACCTTAGCCCGTATGTCAACGTGGCTATCATTTGCAAGCCACGGTATGGACAAGTAGCAGTGGGAATCTCCGCAGAGCCTGCAACCATGGACATACCACAGGGTGGGCGAATGCCACAGGGTGAGGCCCACAGTCAGAGCGATGAGAACAGAGGATGGAAGCAGCTCCTCCACATCTCCGGTGAAACTGTGGCTGACCCTGGCAATGTGCAGCAACTGCCCTTGCCCCAGTAGTTCTTACCAATGCCCTTGTAGCGAGGGTGATTTGCTCGTTCATCGAGCTGTAGCTGTGTTTTTACGTACTCTGTTGGGAATGTGATGCAGATTTCAATTCCACCTGCAATACCACCTGCACAGAGGATTCATTGGTGTTAAGTTAGAACCCATACCCTCTCATTTCCCTCCCCTTATCCTCCTCTCACATCACCTTCCCTCCTACCCTCTCCCTCCCCTTTCCTTCCTCTCTTCTCTCACACTACCTCCCCTCCTTTCCCCTCCCTCCTCTCACCCAACTCTCCTCATACCTGCTCTCATCATTCCCCTTCCTCCAGCGCCATCTCCTGTCTCCCAGTCCCCTCATACCCACCCTCTCCTCTCACCCCCCTTCCTCTCCTCTCGCACCATTTCCCCTGCTTTCCGCCCCCTCCTCTCACCCAGTCCCTCCTACCCTCCCCCTTCTCTCACTCCACTTCCTCTCCTACCATCTCCCCTCCTCTCACTCTGCACCCCCTCACACGATTTACATCTCAATTATGTCACGGAGGTGGCCTTAGTAATGGTGGCTGCTTTGGTTATTGTCTTCGATAATTCTATGAATTATGGAATTGTTCCTGTTGAGGGTGGTAAATGTGAGCCCACTATTTAAGAAACAAATTAAATAGAAAACACAACTATGGATTAAAAACAAAAAAACAGAAAACACTGGGAACACTTAGTAGATGAAGGTGCATCTGTGGGAAGAGAGACAGAATCAGGGCTTTGGGTCGTAGACTCTTTGTTGCACTTGACCTGTTAATTTTATGTCAATGGCAAGAAAAACTGCTGGAATGTATAACGAGAACGCCTTGCAAAGAATAAGGATTGAGGAAAGTTAGCATGGATTTACAAAAAAGAAATCATGTTTGATTAATTTGTTGGGATTTTTTGAGCATAGATATGGGGGTAGGTGTGGATGCACGCGGAAGGCTGGTTAACTGCTGAGTATATGAAATAGGGTGCAATGGACTGACACATAATTAGAATTGATTATCAGACAGATTGATTAATCAGACAGAAAGCAGCTATTCACAATCTGTATATCAATGATTTTGCTTAGGGGGTCAGATATTACTATTTGCTATTGACACTAAACTGGATGGGATTGTGAGGAGAGGAGCACATAGACGCATCGAGGTGATACTGATAAACTAAGTGTGTTATGACAGCCCTGCAAATAGGCAGCTAGTAGAACCACTGCCTCACAGCTCCAGAGACAGGTGGTTAAATTGTGACTCGTAAAGCTGTGTGTGTGGCTAGTTCTGTCTATGACACCAGAGATGCTGGTCCCCCGACTCCCCTCTTCCCACCCTCCCCTCCCATCACTTCCCTCCTCTGCCCGCCCCGGGCCTAGCACCTGCCAGGATGGCTTTGGCGGGGTGAGTCTGCCTCCTGGGGGCGGCCGCCTGGGACGCTGAGCCCAAGGCCGGGCCTGAGCCTGAGCCTGAGGCTGGGGCTGGGGCTGGGGCTGGGGCTGGGGCTGAGCCCATGGCCGGGCCTGGGCCTGGGCCTGGGCCCTCGGCCACTCCAGCGGCCCGGCCCGGTGCAGCGAGGGCGGGGGAGCCACTGCCGCCGACAGTGGAGGACATGAGCGCGGCCGGGCGGCGCCTGGGGGAGAGGAGAGGAGAGGTCAGGGCGGATGTGCGGGTGAGTGGATGAATGCAGCCGGCGGGCAGATTGGAGGGAGGCCGAGCGGCGGCGGGTGGGTGGATGCGGCCGGCGGGCAGATTGGTGTCAGTGGGCGCTGCGGGCAGCACCCTAGGCCGGGCAGGGGCGGCAGCACGGCGGGGTATGGATGGATGCCAGTCAGCGGGGCGGGGAGGGCAGGTGTCAGTGGGCGCTCAGGGTAGATGGATGCAGTGGGGACTCAGGGTGGATGGATGAAGTGGGGACTCAGGGTGGATGGATGCAGTGGGGGCTCCGGGTGGATGGATGCAGTGGGGGCTCCGGGTGGATGGATGCAGTGGGGACTCCGGGTGGAGGGATCTAGTGGGGGCTCCGGGTAGATGGATGCAGTGGGGGCTCCGGGTGGAGGGATCTAGTGGGGGCTCCGGGTAGATGGATGCAGTGGGGGCTCCGGGTAGATGGATGCAGTGGGGACTCCGGGTAGATGGATGCAGTGGGGACTCCGGGTGGAGGGATCTAGTGGGGGCTCCGGGTAGATGGATGCAGTGGGGGCTCCGGGTAGATGGATGCAGTGGGGACTCCGGGTAGATGGATGCAGTGGGGACTCTGGGTGGATGGATGCAGTGGGGACTCTGGGTGGATGGATGCAGTGGGGACTCTGGGTGGATGGATGCAGTGGGGACTCCGGGTAGATGGATGCAGTGGGGACTCCGGGTGGATGGATGCAGTGGGGGCTCCGGGTAGATGGATGCAGTGGGGGCTCCGGGTGGATGGATGCAGTGGGGACTCCAGGTAGATGGATGCAGTGGGGGCTCCGGGTGAAGGGATCTAGTGGGGGCTCCGGGTGGATGGATGCAGTGGGGGCTCCGGGTGGATGGATGCAGTGGGGGCTCCGGGGTGGATGGATGCAGTGGGGACTCCGGGTGGATGGATGCAGTGGGGGCTCCGGGTGGATGGATGCAGTGGGGACTCCGGGTGGATGGATGCAGTGGGGGCTCCGGGTGGATGGATGCAGTGGGGACTCCAGGTAGATGGATGCAGTGGGGGCTCCGGGTGAAGGGATCTAGTGGGGGCTCCGGGTGGATGGATGCAGTGGGGACTCTGGGTGGATGGATGCAGTGGGGGTTTCGGGTAAATGGATGCAGTGAGGACTCCGGGTGGATGCATGGATGCAGTGGGGGCTCCGGGTGGATGGATGCAGTGGGGGCTCCGGGTGGATGCATGGATGCAGTGGGGACTCCGGGTGGATGCATGGATGCAGTGAGGACTCCGGGTGGATGGATGCCAGCCCAAGCTCTGGGCACCACCCGAGACTGAGCAGCGGCTTTGAATCTCATGCCTCCCCACAACGGTGACGTCCCATTGGGCAAGAGACTCTGTGCATCTACCGGATCTCTTCCTCTCATGATTTTGTACACCTCTATAAGATCACCCCTCATCCTCCTGCACTCCATTGCAGCTTCCTTTCCCCCAATCCTCCTTACAATCAGTCTGAAGAGGGGTCCCAACCCGAAACGTTTTGCATCCATATTCTCCAGAGATGCTGCTTGATCCGCTGAATTACTCCGTCACTTTGTGTCTTTTTTTGCAGTACCTTGTTTTTACAGTATGCGATAAATAAATACCTGAGGACATTAGAAAGGTGATGAGAAGGAAATTATTTTGTCACAGGGCGGTGACTCTGTGGAATTCAGAGGTGAATCTGCGGAATTCAGTGCAACAGATATCTATGGAGGTCTGATTGGCATATTTTTGATCAAGGTTGTATGGTTAATTGTCACATTAATTGTTTATTGTCACATGTACCAATTAAGGTACAGATATTCTATTTACCATACAGCCATTCTAAAAAAAAAGACACAAAACTACATAAAAGTTAACATAAACATCCACCACAGCCGATTCCCCACATTCCTCACTGATGGAAGGCAATAAAGTCCAATCTTCTTCCTCTTTATTATCCCGCGGTCGGGGCAGTTGAATAATCTGCAGTCGGGGCGATCGAAGCCCCCGTGTCGGGGTGATCGAAGCCCCCGTGTCGGGGCGATCGAAGCTCCCGTGTCGGGGTGATTGAAGCCCCCGTGTCGGGGCGATTGAAGCTCCCGTGTCGGGGTGATTGAAGCCCCCGTGTCGGGGCGATTGAAGCCCCCGTGTCGGGGTGATTGAAGCCCCCGTGTCGGGGCGATTGAAGCCCCCGTGTCAGGGTGATCGAAGCCCCCGTGTCAGGGCGATCAAAGCTCCCGCAGCCGGTGATCGAAGCCCCCGTGTCGGGGTGATCGAAGCCCCCGTGTCGGGGCGATCGAAGATCCTGCGACTTGGAGCTCCCGAAGTCGGTCTCCAACCAGGAATCACGAACTCCACGATGTTAAAGCCGGCAGGCTCCCGTGGTTGGAGCTCCGAAATTGATCCCTGACAGGGATTGCAAGCTCCACGAGGGTAAGTCCTGCAGGCGCCCGCGTGGTTGGAGCTCCCAAAGTCGGCCTTCAGCAAAGACCGCCAACGCCTCGATGTTAGACCCCAGTGCAAACGGAGACACGATACGGGAAAAATATCGCATCTCAGTCGAGGTAAGGGATTTTAAAAAGTTTCCCGAAACCCCCACGTAAAACAAGCTAAAGAACACTAAAACATACATTTAACACATACTATCAAATAACATAGAAGGATGGGACAGCAGATTTGGCGAGGCAGCCAATTGCTGGCGCCACACGGTGGTAAGGGTGTCAGGGGCTATGGGGTGAAAGCAGAAGAATGGGGCTGAGAGGGAAAGATAGATCAGCCATGATTGAATGGGGGAGTAGACTTGATGGACTGAAAGGCCTTATTTTGCTCCTAGAACGTATGAACTATGCACAATGAGATAGATTAGAACAGTGAATTGTTGAATCAAGGATGTTTAATTGTCATATGTACGTACCATCGTAACAGGTCTGTAAACAGGATACACATACAAAATATATAATAAACAAAATTCAATAAATGAATAACCTCAATACTAATGTGAAAAATGGTTAATATTGTTCAGTGTTCAAGAGCCTGATGGATGTTCAAAGTAGCTGTTAGTATTGTGCAATGTTGAAGAGCCAGATCATCTATCAGATCATCTACCCTCCACAGGTGCTGCCTGAGCCGTTGAGTTCCTCCTGTAGTTAAGGGCCGGTCCCACTTGGCGATTTTTTCGGCGACTGCCGGCGTCATATCGGTGTCGCCAAAACATTTTGAAAATTTCCAAAAATTGCGACACTTGAAAAAACACCACGCGTCATACGTCATCACGCCGCGTATTTTCCGGTGACCTGATACGTCAGTCTATGATGCCGGCAGTCGCCGAAAAAAATCGCCAAGTGGGACAGGCCCATTGCGTGCAACCAGGGACTCATTGCCGGGGTTGTTGACCTGGAAGGCATTATTTCACGTATCACTTTTAATATTTTGCGAATACACCTTTAGTAACGTTGTTCCACTGCCTTTGGGTGTCTGTTGTCGGTTTAAGAAATGTAAGAAAGAAACCATCGGCGACCGAGCGCAGTGCTGTGGTGACGTTGCAGACCAAAGATATTAGTTTCTTTGCTGCAGATTACAATAGTTTCGTTCACAGAGATGAATAAATCACACAATGCACCGCCCAGTCAACGCTTTAACGTAATAACACAATAAACCGTGCAGTGACGATGCCAAAATAAGCATGATAAACAGTACACAATACAAGCATAAAATATGCAACGACGATGAACAATCAATGCAGCAACAACCACATATGATGAAGATGGACACAAAATGCCGGAGTAACCTTTTTTTTTCAGAGATGCTGCCTGACCCGCTGAGTTACTCCAGAGTGTTGTGTCCACCTGTTGTGTTGCGTTGACCAGGTGTAAAGCAGCATCTGCAGTTCCTTCTTACACAACTAAATGTAATGCACTGTGCAACAAACACAATCAATGCTGCAGCGGTGCAACAAATCAATGCAATAAACTACGCAATGCACACTGCAACAGATGCACCGTGGGCTGACGGTGCACGGTGCAAGGGATCCATGCAGTGCACTCCGTTTTCTGCAAACAGGCAGACTCGGGCACAGTGACCCGCCGCCTCCACGCTGTTCAACTGCAGCTCCTCCAGTATCTTTGGGCTGCAGCGCCTCGGAACCCTGTTGCCAAGGCGCCGGCCTGGAGACACACGGTCGCTGGGCGACGGGTTTGTTGACGCGACGGCGTGGGTGGGAAGCAGGGGAGAGGGAAGTGGGAGACAGGGAGGTTTGGCCCGGCCCGGCACGGCACGGCACGGCAGCCCCAGGTAAGTGTGCGGCGAGGCTCAGCCCACCCACCCCATCCCCGGGGCCGAGGGTGTCAATGACGCGCAGCCCGCACCCCCGCTCCCTGGGACCCCCAGCCCAGCTCTGGGTTCCCACCCTCACAACCCACTGGGACCCCCATCCTGGACCCCGTCCCCCACCACGACTTGTAGAGTTATATAGGATACACTGGCCATTCAGCCCAACAGGGCTGTGCTGGCATTTAGACTCCGATCAACCGTTTCCCATTCATTCTTTACCCGACCCAGCTCCCCTGGGCACCCGTCACTCCAGAACACTCCAAACATTCCTTCCCCCCCCCCCCCCCCCACGCAGGGGTGACAGCCCCACTCCCATTCTCCACCTTCACCCCAACTTTACCCTGGAGACTGCTACACCTCATAAACTCAAGGAGCAGAATTAGGCCATTTGGCCTATCAATAATGGCTGATCTACCTTTCCCTCTCAACCCCATTCTCCTTTCTTCTCCCCATAACCCCTGACACCTGTACTAATCACCCGCACTTCCCTGGAAATATCCCACCGCCCTGCAGCCAAGCACAAAGCGTGGGTCCCAGAATGTTGGATGTTGTTCCCTGGTTATGCCCCTGTGCAGATCCTGGGGTGATATAGGTTGGGATGACTGTCAGTTGTTGTTAATGGGTGACTGTCTGCGCCCTCAGTCCATGTAAGGGGGTGTGGGAGGGAGGAGTGGTCACGGCCATTGGGGTTGGCTGATAACTGGGAGTGAACCTCTTGTCTACAGCATCCCATAGGTTTCATGGCCAAGCTAGTTCACGCACGGACCAAGTTCCTGCCTCAGGAATGGAGCTTCTCCAACAAGAGCCGCTACAACAATGCGGAGGTTCAGAGGTCGCGGTCGGAGCGCCTGGTCTTGGAGAGCGAGAGGTTGGTGGACGAGATCGAGAACACCACGAGGAAGTCACAGCGAGATGTCAACAAGAAGCTCGGTAAAGTCCTCCCTCGTTCTCAGTGGCCCCATGTAGACCATCTGCCTCCTGCACTCATCCCATGCTCATCAGTGGCCTTTCATTTCAAATTTTTTTGGGTACCTTATGTGTTGTGACTGTGGGCAGACCAATTTCCTTCCGGGGATTAATAAAGTTTTATCATATCATATTAGATACAAACACTCGTGGGGCACCCAATTACAGGGCTGTATCGCGTAGAAACAGGCTCTGCCTGTCCACCACTTCCATGTCGACCATGATGCCCATCTAGGCTAATCCAATTTATCAATTTTAGGCCTTTTTCTCCCCCTCCATCCATACACCTGTAAAAATGACTTTTAAACATTGTAATTGTATTGTTCGATAAGATTGCCTATTGGGAACGGCAAGATCCCACCACATGGATCTTGATGGAAAGTTACAACATTGAAACAGGCCCTTTGGCCCACCAAGTCATATATTTTGTTTATAAAATAATGAGGGGAATTGATCTGGTAGATGCTCAGAGCCACTTGCCCAGAGTAGGGGAATCAAGAACTAGAGGACATAGGATTAAGGTGAAGGGGAAAGATAATAGGAATCTGAGGGGTAACATTTTCACACAAAGGATGGTGGGTGTTTGGATCGAGCTGCCAGAGGAGGTAGTTGAGCCAGGGACTATTGCAACGTTTAAGAAACAATTAGACAGGAACATGGATAGGACAGGTTTGGAGGGATATGGGCCAAACACAGGTAGGTGTGACTAGTGTAGATGCAACATGCTGGTCAGTGTGTGCAAGTTGGGCTGAAGGGCCTGTTTCCACACTGTATGGCTTTAAGTCAATGCAACCACCGATCACCCATTCACACTAATGTATCTCTAAGAAAGTGTCGCTTAATTGGCTTGGTGTATGTGTAAATTGTCCCTAATGTGTGTAGGGTAGTGTTAATGTGCGGGGATTGCTGGTCGGTGCGGACTAGGTGGCCCGAAGGGCCTGTTTCCGTGCTGTATCTCTAAACTAAACTAAACTAAAGATCACCCTCTGCTGAAGATGAGGACTCACTCGTCACCCATCGCTCATAAACTCACAATTGGCTTTCAATCCAAGTCTTACTTTAGAGTTTGCATCTCTCCCTGACCTCACCCCTTCCTACCTCTCCATCCTCCAGTCCTACACCCTCTGAGGTCAATGTTCTTTTCCAACTCTGGTCTTTGGCACTCCCTGTTCCTTTTAGGCTTCTTCTGCAGTTGTATGGGGCTCTGGTGAGACAGTTTTGGTCTCCTAATTTGAGGAAGGACATCCTTGTGATTGAGGCAGTGCAGCGTAGGTTCACGAGATTGATCCGTGGGATGGCGGGACTGTCATCTGAGGAAAGATTGAAAAGACTAGGCTTGTATTCACTGGAGTTTAGAAGGATGAGGGGGGGGTCTTATAGAAACATATAAAATTATAAAAGGACCGGACAAGCTAGATGCAGGAAAAATGTTCCCAATGTTGGTCGAGTCCAGAACCAGGAGCCAGTCTTAGAATAAAGAGGAGGTCATTTAAGACTGAGGTGAGAAAAAAAAATGTTCACCCAGAGAGTTGTGAATTTATGGAATTCCCTGCCACAGAGGGCAGTGGAGGCCAAGTCGCTGGATGGATTTAAGAGAAAGTTAGATAGAGCTCTAGGGGCTAGTGGAGTCAAGGGATATGGGGAGAAGGCAGGCACAGGTTATTGATAGGGGACGATCAGCCATGATCACAGTGAATGGCGGTGCTGGCTGGAAGGGCCGAATGGCCTCCTCCTGTACCTATTGTCTGTGTTTCTATGTTTTCCTCCACACTGGCAGCTCGATTGTTGTTTGAAAGATGCAGCATGCAAACAGGTCCTTCGGCCCACTGAGTCCACGCCCACGTATTGATCACCCGTTCACACGAGTTCTTTATATTCCCACTTTCATATCCATTTCCTACAGATGATGAGAGGAATAGATATGGTAAAAGACTCTTTTATCCAGAATTGGGGAATCAAGATCCGGACATAGGTTTAAGGTGAGGGGGGGAATGATTTCATAGGAGCCAGAGCAGCAACGTTTTATGCAAAGGTGGTAGGCGTATGGAACGGGTTATCAGAGGAGTTAGTTGAGGCAACGTTATGAAATATTTATACAGGTACATGGATCGGATAGGTTTAGAGGGAACGTGTAGGAAGGAACTGCAGATGCTGGCTTAAACCAAAAATAGACACAAAAAGCTGGAGTAACTCAGCGGATCAGACAGCATCTCTGGAGAAAAGAAATAGGTGATGTTTTGCATCGAGACCCTTCTTCAGACTGGTCTTCTTGACCCAAAACGTCACCTATGCCTTTTCTCCAGAAATGCTGTCTGACCCGCTGAGTTACACCAGCTTTTTGTATCTATTTGAAGTTTAGAGGGATATGGGCCAAACGCAGGCAGGTGGGACTGGTGTGGATAGACAATAGGTGCAGGAGTAGGCCATTCGGCATTTCGAGCCAGCACCGCCATTTAATGTGATCATGGCTGATCATCCACAATCAGTGCCCCGTTCCTGCCTTCTCCCCATATCCCCTGACTCCACTATCTTTAAGAGCCCTATCTAACTCTCACTTGAAAGCATCCAGAGAACCGGCCTCCACCGAGGCAGAGAATTCCACAGACTCACAACTCTGTGTGTGAAAAAGATGGGGCATATTGGTCAGCATGGGCAAGTTGGGCCGAAGGGCCTGTTTCCACGCTGTATGACTATGTCTCTACGCACTAGTGGCATTTTATAGGTACTGATTTATTATACAAACTTGCACATGTTTGGATTCAATTTTCTTCACTTTGTGCTTCTACTGGGCCAGTTTCTAACGCCCCAAGCTCTGAATTTCCTCCCTCAATCTTTCCATTTCTCTCTCCATTTTTTAAGACACTTTCACCTGTTGCAACTTACCAGTGTGGCCCGATGTCAACCTCGGGCATTAGATCCCTCTTTGATGTTGAAGGCACTTTACAAATGCAGGTTGTTGTTGTTGTTTAGACCAGAGGATCGAGGAGGTCACCTACTGGGAGAAGGAGCTCGACACGAAGCTAGAAGAGCTCTCGAACGAGACGGACCTGCTGTTGGCCCAGAAGACGCGGCTGGAGAAAGCTCTGGACGGCTGCTTTGCCCCGCTCTGCATCGCTCAGCAGTGCCTGCTGAATCGGTACGGACTGGACAGCAGCCAGCCGCAGATGCACAGGGAGTTTCTGGTGGCAAGTAGCAGGGGGGAAGGGCTGGAGAGTGGGCTGGCTCCTGCACTGAGAGATACAGCATAGAAACAGGCCCCTCCGGCCCACCAACTCCCGTTCACACTGGTTCTATGTTATCCCACTTTCTTAGCCGCTTCCTACACACTAGGGGCAATTTACAGTGGAACTTTACAAATGCAATTATAACCTACAAACCCGCAGGTCTTTGAGGTGTGGGAGGAATCCCATGCAATCAAAGGGAGAGCGTGCAAACTCCCCACAGGCAGCACATGAGGTCAGGATTGAACCCGCGTCTCTGTGAGTGAACCTGAGGTGCTATAAGCTGGAACCTAGATGCTGCTGCACCCGCTGAGTTTCTCCAGCACCTTTGTCTACCTCTGACCACAACAACCAGTGACCAACCCCTTCCATCCAGCTGGGAGCTGAGAAGGTGGCTGGAGCACTATCTCAGTGATCCTAGACTCATGTACAGAAATGAGTAGAAACTAATGGACAGGATTGGCAAGAAGGCTAATGAATGTTGACTCTCTCCGTGGGGGCTGGGATATAAATGTGTGTGGGACACGTCAGGTCTGGACATTGCTCTCCAGGAGGGGTGTGACAGAGGGAAACTTTAGAATAGGAGGAGAGCCAGCCAGGGGCCTGTTTCCATGCTGTATCTTTCAGTGCAGGAGCCAGCCCACTCTCCTGTAAACTAAACGTTTACTGTCATGTCCACAAGTACGGCGGGTATGAGCATCACAGCCGCAGAGACTCCGACAAACACACAAAAAACGTCAATTGTTCATAAATTACACATACATTTTACAAGATAGTGAAAAGAAAATGAGTGTTCGAAAGCAAGATATTAGTGCAAAACGACAGTTAGACACGTTCATGTTGGTACAAGAGGCGGTTAGTAGTGTTCTGTTGCCGACGTCACGTGGGATTAGCATTTCGCAGGTTGTGGCAAAGTAGCTGTTCCTGAACCTGGTGGTGCGGGACCTTGGGCTTCTGTACCTCCTGCCTGATGGTGGCAGTGAGAAGAGGGCACGGCCCGGAGGGTGGGGATTCTAGATCTAGAGAGATGCCGTATTATGTATACAGACGTCTAGAGTCAATCAGCATGGAAACAGGCCCTTTGGCCCATTGAGGTAGTGCTGGCCAGCAAGTGTCCATCTCTCACATCCACATCAGGTTACCCCCCCCCCCCACCCCCCCCCCCCCCCCCCCCCCCCCCCCCCCCCCCACCCACCCAAACTCCCCTAGACCTCCTGCCATCCACCCACACCAAAGCACTTTACAGAAGACAATTAACCTTCCAACGCCCACGTGGAATGTGGGAAGAAGCCTGAGCACCCAGGGGAAACCCACGTGGTCACAGGGAGAATGTGCAAACTCCATACAGGCAACGCCCGAGCTCAGGATTGAACCTGGGTGTCTGGAATTGCGAATCTCCGATGCTATACACTGCAACGCAGTGTATTCCATTGGATGGGCAGTCAAAGGTCTGTGAGTAACTTTCCAGGGTGAGGCACTTTCCTCTGATGGGTGATTGTGGAGGTGATGCCGGGAGGCACTGATTCACATAAATGTCTGGTGGTACAGTCTGGAGGGGCTGAATGGCCTACTGTAGCTCCCATAACCTCACATTCGGTGTGGGGGCGCTGTTGGGGAGCAGGACCCCAGTCGGTGGTGGAGTGAGTGGGGTGCAGGGTTGCAGTGGGATGATGTAATGCGGAGTCCTAGCTCAGCGATGGGATGAGGTCCCAGGGCAGTGGATGGGGGTGCCATGTCAGGATGGGGTGGCTGGGTGGGGTGGGGTGCCGTGTCAGGGAAGGGGGTCCCGGGGTCAGGAGTGCGGGCTGCAGCGATGGCCCCAGGGAAGGAGCTGTGTGAAGTCCTGGCTCAGAGACGGGGAGTGGGATTAGATTGTCCTTTTCCCGTGAGCTGTGTTTTGCGGCGGTTTTGCAGGGAGAAGCGGGTCGGCATCGATTTGGTCCATGACGAGGTGGAGCGGGAGCTGCTGAAGGAGGTGGAGGTGCTGCAGGGAGTCATCGCCCTGCTGACACGCACCATCGAGCAGACTGACGAGCAGATCAGGTGGGTGGAGGGGCGCTGAGGGAGGGGCGGGGGGACTGTTATACTCTGCACGCCCTCTGCTGAACACGAAAGGTCTAGTGGACAGCGCTAGAAGGTTCTCTGCCATAAACTGGGATCAATATTTATCCTTTGACTAACATCAGTAAAAACTGATTGCCTGGATCCCACAAAACTGAATTCCACAAACATTGGAAACTGCTGGAGACTTTGCGCCCCACCCAAGGTTTCCTTGCGGTTCCCGGAGGTTTTTGTCCTTCCGGCAACCACCTTCAACGAGTATCGCAACCGGCTTCGACTTTTAAAACGGAAACCACTTTCGACCATTAGGGAGACTGACAAAAACCTCCGGGATCCTCCGGGAACCGCACGGAAACCTTGGGTGGGGCGCAAAGTCTCCAGCGGTTTCCGTTCAGGTTTCCTAAGTGGGACAGGGGCATTACAAACACAAGCCGCAGTCCTGCAAATGTTTCATGGGCAGTGAGGTACTGAGGATGTGCTGAAGTTAAAGGGAGGTTCAGAGAAATGTGAGTGCTTTAACCATAGGCTGTAACTAACGAACAATAACACACATCTCTTGTCTGCTTCCACCCAGGTTAAACCGCACCGCTAAATTTTACTTGGAGAAGGATTTGCAAGACAAGTCCACTGCCCTGAAAGTGGACAAATTCACTGCGAATCTCACCAACAACTCCCCAAACATTGACTACTGGGCCAATGTTGTCAGGATAGAGGGAAAGTAAGTTCAGCTTCAGACTTTACTTTAGACTTCAGACCGTAGAGATACAGCGCGGAAACAGGCCCTTCGACCCAACGAGTCATCGCCGACCAACACTAGCCATCACCCTACACACTAGCACTATCCGACACACTAGGGACAGTTTACAACTTTTAACAAAGCCAATTAACCTACAAACCCTGCACATTTTTTGAGTGTGGGAGGAAGCTGGAGCTCCCGTTCTGCAGCAGTGAACCCAAAGAATATGGGGAGAGGGAGGGAGGGAGGGAGGAGGAAGGGACTGGGGTGGAAACTGAAGTTCTTATAAAGCTTCTGAGGTGAGAGGTGACTCTTTACCGAGATGTTGCCTGAATTAGATGGTGTTAACAGAGACTTGGATTGCTTTCTCTGGACTTTCAGAGGCTGTGGGGAGACCTGATAGAAATATGTATACAATTATGAGAGGCGAAGATAACGCAGAGTGCCAGTCACAACCTTTGTCCCAGGGGGGAAATGTCCAAGGTGAGAGGGCAGAGCTTTAACATGTGACGTTGAAAGGAGATGTGCAGGGCAAGTTTGATTTACACAGAGAGCAGTGAGCGGCTGGAATGCACTGCTGGGATAGTGGTGGAGGCAGATACGATGGAGGCATTTAGGAGGCTTTTAGATTGGCACATGGATGTGCAGGTAATGGAGAGATATGGATCACGTGAAGGCAGGAGAGACTAGGTTAACATGGCATCATGTTCGGCATGGACCTTGTGGGCCAAATGGCCTGTTAGCTGTATTGTAATGTTCTATGACTTAGGTTTCGGTTTATATTATTACATGTACTGAGATACATACATACATATCGTCTGCATGCTATCCACTTAGATCAGATAATACTATAAAGAAATACAGTCAACCCAGACAATAGGTGAGCAAAAGGGAATATATAGATTGGAGATAAAGTTCCCAGCATTGAACGCAGCAGTTCCATTGACTTTACTAAATGGGTCCCATTAGGACAGCAATGGTAATGCCATTGCATGTGAAAAGCTGGTGGGTAGACTGTCTTGTTGGAGATGGTTAGGACAACTTCCTCAGACTAGTCTGAAGCTGGTTGGGGTGGAGGGAAGAACAAAGGAGGCAGGGCCTTGGAACCAGGGCCAGGCCAGGCCAGGCATGGCGGTGAGAGGAAGCTCACACGAGATGGGGAACCTTGAACCTTGGTCCCCAAAAGGCTGCGATGCCATTGTGTCGTTTCCAGATCGGAGAATTTGCGAAGCAGAGATTCAATAGGTAGAAATCAAAATGTGTTAGCCGGCACAGACGTAGCAATATCAAGTAACGACTCTGCAGCTGCTGAAAGGCCACCTACATGGATAGGACAGGTTTGGAGGATATGGACCATACGCAGGCACGTGGGACTAGTGTAGCTGGGACGTGTTGGCCTGTGTGGGCAAGTTGTGCCGCAAGCTCCGTTTCCACACCGTCATGCTATTCCTGTGTAACAGTGTGATGGGCTGAATGGCCACTTCTTAGCCTTGTGTTGTTCCATCTCTCAGTGTACAGGTGGTTGAGCTAGAACTTGTGTTTCCGTAACACAACATGGCTATAATGCGATTGATGAATAAAGGAACACTGTTTGTATTATTCAGGCCAACTTGGTTACAGCTCAATTTCAATCGGGCCCTAGAGAATCGCTTGAAAGCTATTTTGGAAATTGACAAGCAGAAAAAAACCTGTTTTGATTTTAAATTGTATGGGGGTGGAAAACTGTTTCCATGTAACCTGCCAACAGTAATCAGACACCATTATCTCTTTAGAACATGTTAAGTGAGCTTCGCTGCTGGAGATCATTAAAATTGACAAGCAATCACTTCTATTGATATTTGGGCAACAATACCCAATTAACAACATAACAACTTTAGTATTTTTAACTTGCAGGAACAAAAATAAACCTATTGCTATTGAATACCTTTGCTTTTGAAAATCCTGCATAAAACATGCCTGTTATTGCGAGTGTGAAACTCCCTTACCCCTAACACGCGTTCCCCTATGGAGACAATGAGAACATAGAACAGTGCAGCACAGGAACAGGCCATTCGGCCCACAATGTTTGTGCCGAACATGAGGCTGAGTTAAACTGCTCTCACTACCTGCACATGATCCATATCCCTCCAATCCCTTAATAACCGCGTGCCTATCTAAAAGCCTCTTAAACGCCACTATCGTATCTGTTTTATATTGTCCCTGGAATATGACTTTCTACATGTGGTTTCTTTGGCATGCAACTTTTGTGTTCCAGAAGATCTACCTGTATGAGTCAGGAGAAGGGTCCCAACATGAAACGTCACCTATCCATGTTCTCCAGGAATGCTGCCTGACCCACTGGGTTACTCCAGCACTTTGTGCCTTTTTTTGTAAACCAGCGCCTGCGGTTCCTTGTGCCGACCCTGTGTGTTTCTTTCAGCTCCGTCACCCCGGAGGAGTGGCAGGATTTTACCAACACCAACATTGTGAACGCAGACAAGCAGAAAAATAACTCCACCGCCTTGCGCTCCCTGATCGACAGCATCCTATCGGAAACCACGGACGACATGCTGAAGCAAGTGGAGAGTGTGAACAGAGCCTTCCACTTCCGCATCAAGGACACCAAGGATGCAAAGTGCAAACTGGAGAAGCACCTCAATAAGGTTAGACACCCCCTGCTGAACAGCTGGCAACAGCAGTCTCCCCCTGCACTGCCTACTGATTCACACTGCCCACCACCCCCCTGCTACTTTACACCCAAAAGCATTCGCCCCCACCCCCCTCCCCCTGCACTGCCTACTGATTCACACTGCCCCCACCCTGACTGCCCACCACCCCCCTGCACCTTTACACCCAAAAGCATTTGCCCCCACCCCCCTCCCCCTGCACTGCCTACTGATTCACACTGCCCCCACCCTGACTGCCCACCACCCCCCTGTACCTTTACACCCAAAAGCATTCGCCCCACCCCCCCACACTCCCCTCCCCCTGCACTGCCTACTGATTCACACTGCCCCTCACCCTGGCTGCCCACCACCCCCTGTACCTTTACACCCAACAGCATTCGCCCACAGTCCCCTCCCCCTGCACTGCCTACTGATTCACACTGCCCCACCCTGACTGCCCACCACCCCTGCACCTTTACACCCGCCAGCATCCGCCCCCACATGCCCTCCCTCACCTCCCCTGCACTGCCCATGGATTCACACTGTCCCTCACCCTGACTGCCCATTGCTGTCCTGATCCCACCATCCCTCTGCACCTTGACACCTGACACCATTCTCCCCCCACCCCTGACTTGACCTTTTCTCCCCCCACCTCTCCACTGACTCCTTTGTTCCCAATATGGCCTTTACCTCATAGAACATGGAGCACAGGAAAAGGCCCTTCAGCCCACAATGTCCGTGCTAAACACGATGCCACGTTACACTAATCTCCTCTGCCTGCTTGTGATCTGCATCACTCCATTACCTGCATATCCGTGATGTGCTTATCTAATATTTCCCAATCAAATCTGCCTCCCCCACCTCCCCTGGCAGCAGGTTCGAGGCACCCACCACTCTGTAAAAACTTGCCTCTTACATCTCCTTTCAACTTTCCCCTCTCACCTTAAAGCTGTGCCCCCTAGAATTTGACATTTCAACCTCATGATAAAGGTTCTGTCTGTGTACCCTGTCTGTGCCTCATAATTGTACAGGCCTCTATCAGGTGAATGTACATCGGCGAGACCAAGTACAGACTAGGCGATCGTTTCGCTGAACATTTGCATTATGTCCACCAAGGCTCGTTGTAGCTCCCGGATGCCAACCATTTTAACTCCCCTCCCTTTCTGACCTTTCTGTCCTGGGCTTCCTCCATTGTCAGGGTGAGGCCACATGCAACCTGGAAGAACAACACCTCATATTCCACTAGGGTAGCTTACAACCCGATAGTATGAACACTCAATTCTCCAATTCTTAATTCTCCTTAACCCCACTCTCTTTCCCCAGTCACTCTGCTCCTTTCCCCTCATCCGTAAGCTTATCTTCCAACCCAAAGTCACACATTTCACGATTATCCCCTCCGTTCCTTTCCACCCACATCCCTCCTTCTGGTGTTACATTTCACTCCTCTTCCTGTCTTATCCGACAGCTAATGTATCATTTTCACTTCCAGCCTTTATCACTTATTCCACCCATTGGCCAATCGGACCCCCCTCACCTGGATCCACTTGGTCGGCTTTGTCCCGCCTCCTCCCAAGGGTCCCGATTCGGAATATCATCTGTCCATTCTCTCCACAGATGCTGCCTGACCCGCCGGGTTCCCCCAGCACCTTGCTTTCTATCTCACTGGCTCCCACAGCCTGGCTTTGCTTTGCTGAAGCCCCAGGCTGAATCCACGTTTTTGCCGTTCAGCGTGGGGTCGGGATGGGTGAGAGTTCTCCAGTTACGTGGAACAAGGGGTGGTGGCCTTTCACCTTTCACTGCTGATTCTGCCGTGTGAGCAGCGGGCAGGAGGGGTGATGGGGGAGATCCAGAGTTTCCCAGCATCTGTCCCCACGTAACCTCACACCGCAAGGAAACTTTTTTCCCTCTTGCACTGTTTAAATCCAAGACAGTTTGGCTTTTGCAGTTTGTGGATAACTCCAATATAAATTACTCTCAGTGTTGGTGACAGCACCACTGGACTGTGGGATAAATCCAGTGGGGCACTAACATCCCTCAGGGAAGGGAATCCACTGTGGCCCACCTGGTGGGCCTGTGTGTGGCGCTAGACCCAACAATACTGGACATGGGACACGTGCCCCAGCCGGTGAAGGGCGCTCCAGAATCAGGAGTGAACATTGACCCCATTGTCCACACCTCACTGGTGAACGGGTGGACACGCGCCTCTATCAGTCAGCTCTGCGTTGTCGAACATCCTGGCCGCGCTTACAGAGACTCCGTCCTTCCTCAGGTGATGGACGAGATCTCATCTCAGGAGAAGAACATTGAGCTGCTGAAGAAGACCATCATGGACAAGGAGGGGCCCATGAAGGTGGCTCAGACACGCCTGGAAACCAGGACCAAGCGGCCAAACGTGGAGCTGGTGCGAGACCCGGCTCAGTACCGGCTGGTCAGTGAGGTGCAGGAGATCACCGACAACGTTGACAGGTGAGCTACAGGGAAGGGGACCCGGTACAGAGATAGGGGGATCACAGAGTGAGACAAGGATAGGGATCAGGTACAGAGGAGGGGATCAGGATGGGGCTCGGGGTCAGAGATAGGGATAAGGAACGTATAGAGATTGGGAGAGGAATCAGGTACAGAGTGCGAGGTGGGGAACACTAGTGGGCAGAGAAATGGCAGATGGAGTTTAGTGCAAGCAAGTGTGAGGTGATGCACTTTGGGAGATTGAATGTAAGGGGAAAGTCTACAGTTAATGGTAAGACTCTGAACAGCATTAATGTACAGATGGATCTCAGGGCCCAATCTATAGTACTATGGGAGTGGCAACACAAGTAGATAGAGTGGTGAAGAGGGCATATGGTATCTTACCTTCATTGGTCGGGGCACTGAATATAAGAGTCAGGAAGTCATGATGCAGTTTCATAGGACTTTGGTCAGGTGGCATTTGGAGTATTGCACACAGTTCCAGAATCTCCATTACAGGAGGCTTTGGAGAAGGTGCATGTGGTTCACCAGGATACTGCTTGGATTAAGTTTATAGAGAGTTTATCTCTATACAGACATCTCATATCTGCTTGAAAGAGACTCATTATCCCTGGAGATGGGCAGTCACCAACCAAATCTTCAAAAGAGCTAGCCAATAATTCATTGTGTTTAAGAAGGAACTGCAGATGCTGGAAAATCGAAGGTACACAAAAATCGAAGGAAATAGGCAACGTTTTGGGCCGAACCCCTTGAGCCCACCCTCCATGGCAGCCAGTAAATATCCATTTATACTCATCCCAGTTACCAGCCCATGGTCTGTGGCCCTCTCTGCTTCGGCAAGTGCTCATCCAGATAATTCTTCAATGATGTGAGAATCTCTGCCTCCACCACCCCCTCGGGCAGGGCAAATTCCAACCACCCCCTGAGGGGGGGAAGATCTTTCTCACATCCCCTCTAAACCTCCTACTCTTCACCCCAAACCCATCTCCTCTGAATTTTGATGCTTCTGTTATCAGGTGTGTTTCCTACTCATCTATATACCTCTCCCCACCCCCATAATTAAACTCTAATTTCATCAGAAGTTCACTCTATGTTTCACCCTGAGAGAGTGTGTGGTGGGATGGTGTGGAGGGAGTTTCTGTGTTTCACCCACGTCCTGGAGTCCTGAAGGAGCTTGTCTAAGTGTCTGACCCTGGGGAGTGTGTGTGTGATGGGACAGTGCAGAGGGAGCGACATGTTGAGAGGTGAGAGGGGGATGCAGGGTGAGCTGACCATGGTGTGGCGGAGTGGGACCATGCTGTGTTGTGTTGTGTTGTCCAGGCTGCGTGTCACCCTGGCCCAGGCTGAGGCAGAGCTGAAGGGTCTTCGCCGCAACCAGCTGGCCCTGGAGGAGGAGATCGAGATCAAGAGCAACTCGCTTTACATCGATGACGTGCAGTGTATGAACCTGAGGAATTCTATCTCCATCAACCACTTCTAGACAAGGCTCCCGCTCTGAGAGTGAAGAGACTGTGTGTTTGTACAAACAGAACGTTATTACAGCGGCGCTGGATCTATCTCCTGCCCCATGTCAGATTCTTACACCCTTCCCAATGTACCTATTACCTCGCTGTCCGCTATCAGTAAATTCTTTTCCAATGAAACACATTACAATTTGAAGACGTTTCTGTGTGTCGCCGGCAGAGGTTTTAGCACAGCCAGTGGGTTGACGGATTTCAGTTTGGAAACTGCACATGGAGGGAGTGGGAGAGTCTGGGGTGAGAGGCACGGGTTCAGTTCTATCCAGTTTAGTTTAGTGTCACGTGTACCGAGGTACAGTGAAACGCTTTTGTTGCGTGCTAACCAGCCAACGGAAAGTCAACACTTGATTATAATCGATCCATTATATATCCATGATCATAATCGATCCCAGCACACTGCTGCTGGAGAAACAAGCATCTCTGGAAGACAGGGATAGGTGATGTTTCAGTTTGAAATGCTTCTTCAGACTCGGCCTGAAGGGTCTTGACCCAAAACATTATCTATCCACATCCTCCATGGATGCTGCCTGAAGATAGAACCAAGATGCTGGAGTAACTCAGCGGGACAGGCAGCATCTCTGGAGAGCAGGAATGGATGACATTTCGGGCCACACTCGCCGCTCCCTCTCTGCACTATTCACATCCACACACACACACGCACGATTGTTGACACCGTCCCATCCCAGCTCCACGTTCATGTTTACTCACATCCGGGCGTCCTGCTGCTGTGGTTTACATACGGACAGGTGACAGCTCAAACCCAACCCCCAGCATCCCTCAGACCTGGCGGTGCAGAGAGCTCTCAACGTCAGCAAGGCCAAGGAGATGATTGTGGACTTCAGGAGGGAAAAGCCGAGGCAGGGAGTGGGGAGAGTCGATCCGGGGGGGGGGGGGGGGGGGGGGGGGGGGGGGCGATCTCCCTGTCGGTCTGCTCCGGGCCTGGCCAAGACGGCCATTCGCGGGTCCAGGCAGAGGGTAGTCGATGGTCACACTAGAGTCGGCTGCCTGCAACCTCTTCCGGGCCTGTGTCCGTGCTTGCGTGTCCCTGGAGGGGGAACACGCAATGTCCACGGGGACTCTGGAGGCCTTCCGTGAACGCTGCGGGGTCGCCGCGGGGGGTCGAGTGCATTGTAGATAAAGATGCCATTATTGTATTATGATAATTGCCTGATGCAATGTGACTATCAGATGCCTTCTGTACACTGTAACATGCAATTATTGAATAAAGTCCTTGGAAGGAAAATAAAGATAAAAAGGAGGGGAAAGCAGAGGATCCCTGTCGTCATCAGCGGGACAACGTGGAGAGAGGCAACAGCTTCACGTTCTTGGGCCGGCATAACTCTGATGATCTGTCCTGAGCCCAACACAATGACGCAATCAGGAAGAAAACCATCAATGTAGAGGATTGACATTTGGTATTTCAACCAATACACTATTGAACTTCTGCAGGTGTACCGTAGAGAGTGCACTGACTGGTTGCATCACAACCAGCTTCAGCAACTTGAACACCCAGGAAGGAAGGAAATGACAGAATGCCCACAAAGACCCAGAATGTCACCGATCCGTGCTCCCCAGGGACGCTGCCTGACCTGCTGAGTTACTCCAGCACTTTGTGTACTTTTGTGTACTAACCAGCATCTGCAGTTCCTCGTTTCTACAGATTACAGAGAGTGGCGGACATTGCCCGGTCCATTCACAGGTACTGACCTCCCAACCATGGAAGAAATCTACAGGAGGCACTGCCTAAAAAATGACCCACACCACCCTGGCCATGCTCTCACTTCCTACCATTGAGAGGGTGGTACAGGAGCATGAAATCCATGGCCACCAACTTCTAAGTAAAAGCTTCTTCCCCACAATTGAACATTGCACAACACTAACCGCAACTGTTAACTCTAACGACTGTATCTTTGCTTGCACTACAGACTCAAGGGTTTGTTTGCACTGGAGTTACTGCTATTCATTTATTCAATTTTTGATGATTATATTTATCTGTGTGTATTGTGATTACGGGCCTATCGAGCTGCTGCCTAATATTATTTTAATTGTACCGTTGTCTTTACATAAGCCAAACACTCTCGACTCCCGTGAGCCTAACTCTCACACCCGACAATGGGCCAGACTAACCGTGAAGAGGTCACCCAAAGAAACACAAATGCCCGCAGTATTACTATTTTTTAATTTAATGTCAATAACTGACAAATCAGGCGCTGTTTAAAAATAACATCTATAAATCCTCGGCCAAATATCTCTGGACTAAAACATTTAAAACGCGTTGCATCCGCCCATTCCATGAAACCTATGGGCAGACCTGGTCCAGAGGTTTCCGAGGGTGGTTATAAACTTCCCGATCCCGGAAACTCCAGTTGTGACTGGGATTGTCCCAGGTATTCCCACAACTGGAATTGTTCCAGAAACCGGGATTACCCCGAGATTCGGGGAACGACGTCTTGTCACTCCATGCTCAATGATCAGTGGATATCCTGGGATCGACCAAAATCCCAGGAACTCCGACTGTGACCGGAAAAACTCTGGAGACCCAGGTCCTGTGACCCAGGATTACCCTGGGATCGTGGAGATGGGATCGACTCTGCCGCGGAGATTGATCAAGAATGGGAATGATGTTCAAGAGTGTGTGAAGCTTCACTCGGTCTCCCCTGAAGGACGAGAAATGGAACACGACTGAAGGGCCGAGTGGCCTGCTCTGGACCCCACGAGAGTGGGAAAACAAAACGTCGAACCTGGACGGGTGTCTCCCACTCCTCCTGTAACCTCTCCTCCCTCCGCCAGCTCACCCTTCACCCACCCTATACCTTCCCTCTACAGCCACAGCAGATGAGGGGCAGCCAGTCCCCCCTGGGCTCAGACTGGTTCATGGACAGAGGAGCAGAGGATTGAGTACTGTGGAAAAGGTTGGCATTCCCGAGATAGCGGGGAATTCCGGCTGAGCCCCAACCCGGAGGCGAGGAAGGGACAGACGGTGCAGGAGGGACCTGCCCTCCTCACCTCATCTCCCCTACCGAAGAAAGCTAATGGCATGTTTGCCTTCATAAGAAGAGGAGGACTATAGAGCAAAGAGGTCCTCCTGCAGTTGTACAGGGCCCTAGTGAGACCACACCTGGAGTATTGTGTGCAGTTTTGGTCTCCAAATTTGAGGAAGGACATTCTTGCTATTGAGGGAGTGCAGCGTAGATTCACGAGGTTAATTCCCGGGAGGGCAGGGCTGTTGTAAAAAGAATGGAGCGACTGGGCTTGTATACACTGGAATTTAGAACGATGGGAGGGGATCTAATTGAAACATACAAGTTTATTAAGGGATTGGACACGCTAGAGGCAGGAAACATGCTCCCGATGTTGGGGGAATCCAGAACCAGGGGCCACAGTTTAAGAATAAAGTTTAGAACGGAGATGAGGAGAAACTTTATTCACCCAGAGAGTTGTGAATCTGTGGAATTCTCTGCTTCAGAAGGCAGTGGAGGCATATTCTCTGGATGCTTTCAAGAGAGAGTTAGACAGAGATCTTCAAGATAGCAGAATCAAGGGATATGAGGAGAAGGCAGGAACGGGGTACTGGTTGTAGATGATCAGCCATCATCACAGTGAATGGCTGTCCTGGCTCAAAGGGCCGAATGGCATTCTCCTGCACCTATTATCTCCCTTAGTGCAACGATCCCTCACCTCCCCTCCTGCAGTGCAACGATCCCTCACCTCCCCTCCCCCAGTGTGGCAATCCCTCACACCCCCGTGCCAGCCGTGAGTGGGGGAACCTGGAAGGACCGGCTCACTCCGACAATGCCCTCCATGTTGCTGCTGTAGTAGCAGAGGAAGTAGTCCCCTCCACCCTCCGGGACGTCCTCACCATTCAGGTAGACCTGCGGACGGAGACACAGACACTCAGAGAGGGGTAACTCTGCGCCACACACACAACAGCCTCACACAGGCACCGTGACACACACTGGCCACCTCTGCTCCACACACAGGGATGGGCACACCCTCCAGCACTTTTTTTTTTGTTACTTCAAATTCCAGCTTCTGCAGTCTCCTGTGTCCCCATACTTAATACCAGACTGTGTCATAAACATTTAATCAAATTAGTGAGGCATTACGTGCTCCCTCGAAGAGACACAAGAGAGTGGAGATGCTGGAATCTGCAGCAAAGAGCAAAACAGCTGGTTAGACAGCGGGTCAGGCAGCGTCTGCGGTGACGAGAGGGATGACCAATTTCAGGGTCAAGACCCTGCCTCTACCGGTGCTGCCTGACCCGCCGAGTCCTTGCACCACTCTGTTTTGATTTCTCCCGCCATCAAACATCTTTAATTAAATTGCCCCCCCCCCCCCCTGTACCTTTTCATACCTGTAGCTTCCCTCTCCCCTGACTGTCAGACTGAAAAATGGCCTCGACGTGAAACGTCACCCATCCCTTCTCTCCGGAGATGCTGCCCGACCCGCTGAATAACTCCAGCACCTTGTGTCTACCCACCAGTCCAAACCGGAGTGGAGGGCCTGAGGGGAGGGGGAGGCAGGGTCCCGCACCACACTGGGGACTCACCCAGTGAATCACCAGGCAGAGACAAGGCCTGCTAAATGGGAACCCATTGAAGGTCGGCATGGGCGTGGTGGGCTGAAGGGCCTGTTTCTGCGCAGTCTGCACTGAGGGGACGAGAGGCCGGAGAGAGTCCCAGTGGGGGTGGTAGGTCCGGCACAGGGCCAGGTCCGTCCCATCCCAGTGCTCCAAAGAAGGGCTGGCGGGAGAGGTGGGGACCCAGGCAGACACACAGGGTGGCAGGAGGGTGTGGGAGGGTCTCGGTAGAGGCTGGGGGAGGGTGGGGTCGTGGGATCGTCCGTGATGGAAGACAGCATATGACCGACCGAGAGGTGAGGTGGGGAGCGGTACATTATGGAGGGGTGAGGGGATAGGGGTGGTTCGCCCACCTGATAAACATCCTCGTGCACTGTCAGTTCGTCATCCTTCACCCAGACGTACGTCACGTAGTCTCGGTCACTTCTGAATCCAACCTGTGACGGAATAGCCATCAGTGGAATCCCCGTCACCACAGCGTCCCTCACCGCCCCTCCCACAGGCAGCGCTCCCTCACCGCCCCTCCCACACGCGGCGCTCCCTCACCGCCCCTCCCACAGGCAGCGCTCCCTCACCGCCCCTCCCACACCGCGGCGCTCCCTCACCGCCCCTCCCACACCACGGCGCTTCCTCACCGCCCCTCCCACAGGCAGCGCTCCCTCACCGCCCCTCCCACAGGCAGCGCTCCCTCACCGCCCCTCCCACACACCACGCGCTCCCTCACCGCCCCTCCCACAGGCAGCGCTCCCTCACCGCCCCTCCCACAGGCAGCGCTCCCTCACCGCCCCTCCCACAGGCAGCGCTCCCTCACCGCCCCTCCCACAGGCAGCGCTTCCTCACCCCCCCTCCCACACCTCGGCGCTCCCTCACCGCCCCTCCCACAGTGTGGCGGAGAGGACAGGACAGGCAGGTGGAGGGTGCAGGGGGTTACGCGGCGTTACCTTGTAGAGGCCGATCCAGTCCCAGCTGCTGCCGGGGTAGTCGTGGGCGGTGCAGTAGCTGATGATGCCGTCGTTCCCGGGCATCCACTCCCCCTCGGGCTGCAGCTCCACCAGAGGCTCCAGAAAACGCTTCTCCAGCTGTGGGGGGAAGTGAGGGTGGGGTCACCCGTCAGGACATGGCCTCACCCAACCCACAGCCTCCCTCAGACAGCCCCTTCCCTGACCCATCATCCCCCACCACCCTCATCAGACACCCCACCCCCACTGCTAGAGTCATGTGATTGGATGGGGGTGTTTGTAAGCATGTGATTGGAGGGCTCTAATTGGATGGGCAGTTGGGGAGCTGTGATTGGAAGAACAGTCTTGGGGCTGCGATTGGATGGGCAGTTGGGGAGCTGTCATTGGATGGACGGTTGGGGGGCTGTGATTGGTTAGACGGTTGTGGAGCTGTGATTGGATGGTCGGTCAGGGAGCTGTGATTGGATGGACGGTTGGGGGGCTGTGATTGGCTAGACGGTTGTGGAGCTGTGATTGGATGGGCGGTCGGGGAGCTGTCATTGGAGGGGTGCCTGGGTCTTGAGGTCGGGGGTCACCCCATTCACTGCCCAGTTAACTCTGCTGGCATCCGTCTGTCAATGTGCTCCCTCTTGCTCTCACCTCCAGGGAGAACGTTCCCAGCACGGGCTTGTGGTCGCTGACTCCGTACTCCATTTGGCTGTCGTAGCTGTTTAAGTTGACAGTGAGGGGCTTCTTGGCGTTGGAACCCTGGCTCTCACTCCCCCCGGCCTGGCTGTGCTCGCTAATTCTCCAGAGGATCCGATCCGTCCACGCTGGCTTCCGTTTCTTCTCACTGCGGGGGGTGAGAGCAGAGGCAGTGATGAGTGGCTTCTGGAGGGGTTACTGGGAGCTCTGTCCACACTCTCTCTGGGGCAAGGGGGCTGTGACCCCAACACCACAGAACCCCTTTAACATGGGTCCCTGCTGACAAACTCCACAAGAATACTCCTAGGATTTCACGGCAGCGGGCGAAGTCTGGGGGAGGGTTGTTGCTGGAAAATTGCAGCCAGGGTGTACGGGGTTAACTGCTGGCAGCACTTCCTCACCAAGGGGACAGGAACTCACCTCCCCCCATTTGCAGAGGGCAACATAGAGTGTGTTTGGAATGAGTTGTCAGAAAAGGCTGCAGAAATGGATACAATTGGGTAAGATATACCAATAGGAAGGGTTTAGAAAGCTTTGGGCTGGCAAATGGGCCCAGCCCAATCTGCCAACTTGCTCAACAATAAGATATCATTCATTCATTCATTCATTCATGGACAGGTTGGGTGAAGTTTCCGTGCTCTACAGCTCCACGACGATGATCCGGCTGATCTTCGCTGGCCTCAACTCTTCTTTGGTGTTGTTCCCCATCGACCACACTTCCTCAATCTTTCCACAATTTATCTACCTCCACCTTCGATCTATGTGGCAATAGATCTATCGTCAATCTAACGATCTGCCCACACCACTTTCGGGGAGCAGGGAGCACTAGGGTTCACCAGAGAGCTGAAACCCAACGGGAAGAGTCAATGGGAACTATCAACATTTACCAATGGATGTGACAAAAGGACACAAAGTGCTGGAGTAACTCGGTTCCTTGCGTCAACCTAAGGACGCAAGTTGGATGAGGTTTGCGAGGGAGATGGAACAAAGCGATTTGCTGCAAAGATTAGTATGGAAGGCAGAATAGTCCCAGTCTCTCCATAGTAACGGGCATGAAGGGCCGAATGGCCGGCGGTGCTCGGCAACCTCTCTCTGTTGCCGTGTGATTGGATGGTGGGGTTGAGCGGCCAAGGGGCAGAGAGGTGAGGGTTCACCTGGTGTCGTAGTCGATGGAGTCCAGGTTGAACTTGTAGGTGGGTTTGAAGAGCAGCTGTCCCTCCAGGAACCCACTCAGCACCGGTTCCATCGTCTTGGCCTTGTTCAGCTGTGGGTCAGGAGAGAGCAGGGGTGAAGGGAACGTCTCCCAGCCCCCAAACCCAGCACCGGCAGCGTCCCCCTGTTACCTGTGCTCACTGGCTCGGTGCCCGGGTCCACCGTGTGGCTGGTGACCTGCCCAGATGCCAGGACCTGCAGCCCACAGCACCTGCCCCGTCCCGGACCATTAGTGAAGATGGGGGAGGGGGGGGGGGCTGGAATACAGGAGGGAATCCCAGAGGATGGGACCTGATCCATGGAGGGCAGGGCCACGCGGAAGAGAACGAGCGTTGGGCCAGGATCAGAGGGGCAGGAAAATCCACGAACGATGAAGGAACTGGAGGGAGTTACAGGCACATGGAGGGGTGTGGGGACTGGAGTAGATTAGAGATAGGGAGAGGTTGGAGGGGGGTACAGAGACGGAGGAGTGTGGGGACTGGAGTGGGTTACATAGATAGGGAGGGGGAAGGGTTACAGGTGCAGTGAGGGGTGTGGGGCTGGAGGGGGGTACAGATTGAGCAAGGTGTGCCAGCAAGAGGGGGTTTGCAGGTGAAGGGAGGGGTACGGTGCCCAGACCTGGTCCTTGTCCCAGAGCAGGTGGAAGCGGTTCCTGCCGATCGACTCGCGGATGAAGCGCAGCCCGTGATCGGCGATGCGGAAGTTGAGGTCTCCGAACCAGAAGAGCAGGCTGTGAGCGAGAGATGAGACTGGTTAGAGGGAGGGAGCCTGCACCAGCACGGTTGTCAACCTGGACAGGTGGGCTACAGATCAGCTGCAGAAATGGGCAGAGAAGTGGCAGGTGGAGTTTAATCCAAGCAAGTGTGAGGTTTTGCACTTCGGGAGGTCGAATGCAAGGGGGAAGTCAGTAAGACCCTTAACTGCACCGACGTACGGAGAGATCTTGGGGTTCAAGTCGAAGATAGACACAACAGGCTGGAATAACTTAGCGGGACAGGCAGCATCTCTGGGTAGAAGGAATGGGTGACGTTTCGGGTTGAAACCCTTCTTCAGACTGCACCTTCAGCATTTAAAAGGCATCGGACAGATACATGGACTGGAAAGGTTTTGCGAATTATGCGAATAGCTTAGATGGGGCATTGTAATCGGCATGGAGGAGTTGGGCCGCAGCGCCCTGTTTCCGTGCGCTATGCTGGAAATGTTTCCGGTGCTTCTCGAGCCCTGTGCGAGCAGCTTGCGAACGTTGGACTTGACAACACAAGTAGATAGATTGGTAAAGTGTACGGTATGCTCGCCTTCACAGATCGGGGCAAGAGTTAGGAAGTCGTGTTTAGACAGGGACATGGATACGCAGGGAATGGATGGATATGAATCTCATGCAGGCAGAGGAGTTTAGTTTATCCTTGCAGCATGTTAGGCACTGTGCGGTGAAGGGCCTGTTTGTGTGCAGTACTGTTCTATGTTCTACATGGTTAAAACCGGTCGACAGGTTGATCAACCAGGTCAACGTTGAAAACACGAGAGATACGAGGTGACATTTTCACTCAGACGGCCGCAATCCCTTGTTTGTGCCATCATCAGGGGGTGGAGGCAGGGTCTGTGTTTGTCAGGTGGAGTGGGCAGGCTCGTGAGGAGCGAGTGGGTGAAGGTGTGGTGACGCGACGGGAGGGGTGGAATTCCATCTGGATCTATGGGGAAAGCATCCATTTGTGCAGGGACTGGAGGGGCCGAGTGGCCGCCTGTGGATCCGTGTGCCCCGTGCTGTAGCGTGTGGTGCGTGCGTGACTCCTGCCCAGTAACCCGGGCTGAAGCGGACCAGGGAGACACCTCTGCAGCGCAGCGTTCGCAGGTGGTCAAGGATGGATGGAGGGAGGGGGTGACACACACCCCCACAGTGCAACAGTCACCCGTGGTCGAGCACGGACAGACGGTGGGAGGGAGGGACGGAGGGGCAACGTACCCGCGCAGCACACCACTTGCTCATGGCACAGGCTGGATGGTGGGGAGACAGACAGACAGACAGAGACGGAGGCAGGGAGGCAGAGGGAGGGAGACAGAGGGAGACGGGGAAGGAGACAGGAAGGGGTGACGCGCACTTACTCGTGGTCTAGGATGGCCGGTGCCTTCTTGCTGGTGAACTGCAGCGCGGCCAGGATGCGCTGGAAGCTGGTGATGCGCTGCCCGCTGTTGTTCAGGTGGGCAGGTAGGTGGCAGTTCAGGAAGCACAGCAGGTGCCCATAGACCGACAGACGGGCTGCCACTCCACCCTTGTTACCCTGGGGGGGGGCACACAAACACACCGTTAGTGGAGACGTTCTCAAGGCCATCCAAACACCGGTTATGGCAACAAAAGTACGTGGTGGGGGCGGGGGGGGATGGGCATTAATGGGTCAGGTGGTCGGTAGGAGATGGAGGTCAGGAGCGGGGCGGGGGGGGGAGTATGCTGAGGGAGAAATGGTCGCTTTTCTTAGCGAAGGGTGGAGCCTTGAGTGGGCAGTGAGGGAGGGATAGAGGGAGGGAGGATAGAGGGAGGGAGGATAGAGGGAGGGAGGGAGGATATGCGGAGGAGGTGGACGTACGGAGCTGGGCAGTGGGGTGGGACGGAGGTGGTTGAGGGGGGATGGAGGTGGTTTGGGGGGGTGGAGGTGGTTGGGTTGGAGGTGGTTGGGATGGATGGGGTTGAGAGGGGGTGGTGATGGGGCTGGAATTGGGGGCCAGGTACGGAGCAGTAGGGATCTGAGGGAAGAGGTGAGAGGTGGTGGGGTTGGGTGGGAGGTAGAGGTGAGGAGATGATCAGTAGGGATTGGAGTGAAGGGGGTGGGGTGGAGGGGGAGGGGACATTTTGTGAGGGACTCCTCCCGTGGGCCGAGACTGGAGCAGCGAATGCCGACTGGCCAACTGGCCAACACCAGGAACCAACGTACGCCTGATACACAGGCCACAGGGCCCGTCCCACCCAAGGGCTGCTCAGCCCATCGTCCACAGCCACAGGGCCTGCAGCCTGAGCGGGGAGTGCCGGCCTTACCCAGTATCCGTACGCGCCGGTGCGGGCGTAGCTGGTGCGCAGGTCCCGGACGTACGGCAGGTGCAGGTACTTGACGTACACCAGCAGCAGAAGACCCTGCATCCGGATGGAGGATACCTGGGGGTGAGAGGTCAGAGGTGAGAGTGGGTCAGAGGGCATCCTTCCACGACCTCAGGCCGTCGGGGAGTTGTTAATCCCTCAGCCAGTCGATCCCCGATCAGTCTGGCTCGGTGATACGATCCATAATCAACTCCAGAATCTGACCTCGTTCATTCCCTATCCGGTCCTGAGGCCAAGACTTGACCTGGTCGAGCCGCTGCCTCACAGCACCAGGGACTCGGGTTTAATCCTGACCTCGGGTGCTGTCTGTGTGGAGTTTGTATGTTTTCCTTGTGACCGAAAAGGTTTCCTCCGGGTGCTCCAGTTTCCCCCCCCACATCCCATAGACATGCGGGTTTGTGCATGAATTGGCCCTCTGTAAATTGTCCATCGTGTGTAGGGAGTGGATGCAGCCCTGTGATAACAGAACTGGTGAGAACGGGCTGAAGGGCTGTATCCTTCAAGTGATTCCATGAATCCTGCCTCTAACAGATAGAGGTTGCGTTTGCACCTTCTGCGCCGGATGAGAAGAGATCACCTCCCCCATCCCGGCCTCACCACTTTCAGGGGCACCATAGAGAGTATTCTGACCAGCTGCATCTCGGTCTGGTTTGGGGACTGTAAAGCCTCCGACTGGACGTCTGTGCAGAGAGTGGTGAGGACGGCTGAAAAAATCATCGGGACTTCTCTCCCCTCAATCAGGGACATTGCGAGCAAACGTTGCTTGTCTAAGGCCAGCAGTATTATAAAGGACCCCACACATCTCCATCACGGTCTGTTCACTCTGCTGCCCTCAGGCAAAAGATATCGTAGCATAAGGAGCAGAACATCAAGGTCTTGCAAAAGCTTCTTCCCACGAGCCATCAGACTCTTGAATGCCATGTAATGGGCTGCCACCATTATCTATTTGATCTTTTTATCCATTTTATCCTTCTGTTTATTATTGTGTTGCACGGGGAGCCAAATGCAACGGAATTTAGTTTGGAATTGCATATATCGATGTATTTCTAAATGACAATAAAGTTTGATTGATTTATTGATTGATAGAAGTGTACAAAATCATGAGGGGGATAGATGTGGTGAATGCGCGAGGGGAATCTAGAACTCGAGAGTACAGGTTTAAGATGCAAGGGGAAAGATTCGATAGGAACCCAAGGAGCAACCTTTTCACTCAGGGTGGTGGATGCAGGGAGTGAGCTGCCAGAGGAGGCAGTTGAGGCCGGTACAACAACAGCATTTAAAAGTCAGAGGAAGGAACTGCAGATGCTGGTTTACACCATAGACACAAAAAGCTGGAGTAACTCAGCGGGTCAGACAGCATCTCTGGATATAATGAATGGGTGACGTTTCGGGTCAAAACCCTTTTTCAGATCCTATCTTCAGCATTTAAAAGGCATTGGACAGATACACAGATAGGAAAGGGTTTGATAAATATGCAATTAGCTTGGATGGGGCATTATAAATTGTCATGAATGAGCTGGGCCCAAGGAGGTATAACATATGATGAGCATATTGTCGGCACTGGGCCTGTACTCGCTGGAACTTAGAAGAATGAGGGGGGACTTCATTGAAGCGTAGAGAATAGTGAAAGGCTTGGTTCGAGTGGATGTGGAGAGGATGTGTCCACTAGTGGGAGTGTCTAGGACTAGAGGTCACAGCCTTATAATTAAAGTACGTTCTTTTAGGAATGAGATGAGGAGAAATTTCTTTAGTCAATGGGTGGTGAATCTGTGGAATTAATTGCCACAGAAGGCTGCAGAGGCCAAGTCAGTGGATATTTTTCCGACAGAGATAGATTCTTGATGAGCACGGCTGACAGGGGTTATGGAAAGAAGGCAGGAGAATGGAGGGAGAGATAGATCAGCCATGGTTAAATGGCGGAGCAGCCTTTTATTTATCTATTCATTTACATTTTTTATTTATTAGAAGCAAATGTACAAGAGTAGAACCAACGGCATATAAAATTATACAGTTATTGTACAGCTTTAATTTTAACTTTTTAACTTTGAATTAGAAAAGAAAGATAAAGCAAGAATGAGAGAGAGTGAGATGTGCAAAGGTAGGGCCCCCAGACTGCCAAAGTAGTGCAGCCAAAGAGTGGATACAAGAAAGAAAGCAGAGAGGAATAGAAAAAAATAAAAGGACAAAAAGGAAATGAGAAAGAGAAGTGGTGGTATACCTGCCTCTCACCCCTCCCCACCCACCCCATCCAACACATAGTTAGACTTAAATCCACAGTTGTGTTGGGCCATACTATCCTTGTAAGAAATCAATGAAGGGTGTTCATGTCTTGGAAAAGTGACCTGGTTTATCTGCCAAGACAAGTATAATATTTTCAAGATGTAGTGTCTGGAGTAGCCCTGATGGGCCGAATGGCCTAATATATCAGGGGGGAGGGGGAAAGAGGGGGAGGGGGAAAGAGGGGCAGCATCAAACTACAGAGCGGTGGGATTGGGAAGGGAGTGCCCCTTTAAACCTTCCAGCTCTTCTCTCATGCAGTGTGCGTGCCCGCGGTCCAGAGGCCGCCTCAGTGAAGGAGCCCATTGTGTGGAGTGAATGCTGTCAGCACAGGCCCACCGTACACGGGCCTCTGAACTAGGGCAGCACATTCCACTGCCAGGCGACGGGCCTGCCAGGGAACAGTGAGAGGGGGTGGCAGTTCCGGGCGCAGTGCTCGCCCTCTCTCTGAAAGGCTCTGGGCTCCCCTCACCAGAGCCCGGCACACAAGCTGTGACACAGGGGGCTGTGTGCTCCCCGCCACGTTGCCACGGTCACACACAGTCGCTGACCACCTGGCTGAGATCGGCCCGTCTTTGGCCCAGTCCCTTGGACTCATGAGAGGAGTAGATCGGGTAGACGCACAGCGGCTGCTGCCCAGTGTAGGGAATCAACAACCAGAGGACATAGGTTTAAGGCAAAAGGGTAAAGATTTAGTAGGATTTAGAGATGTAACATTTATACACAAATGGTGGTTGGTGTATGGAATGAGCTGCCGGAGGAGGTAGTTGAGGCAGGGACCATAGCAATATTTAAGAAACAACTAGACATGTAGGACTCGTGTGGCTGAGATATGTTGGCCGATGTGGGCAAGTTGGGCTGAGTGGCCTGTTTCCACACTGTATCACTATGGCATTGTGAAGTGCTGAGCGACATGGGCTCAGAGGGGAGGGGAGTGGCACTGACGGGAGAGGACGGGAGGGGAAGGGAGGGATCTCCACCCCTGGGCAGAGGCTGGAACCCCTGCAAACACCCCCTTTGCTCAGGAGAATGCCCCAGGGATAGAAACAAGGAGACACAGGAGACTGCAGATGCTGGAACCTCCAGCAAACCACAAGGTTCTGCACCTGCGGCCCTGCACGAGAATGCAATGCCGAGAGCCCATCCTCCTCATGCTGCGTGCTGTGGTACGGTGCTGTGGTACGGTGCTGTTGCCGTGGACAACCCCATTCAGACTCCCTGCTGCCGCGGTGACCGGGACACTGCCGCCTTCCCCCCCCCGCCCGCCTGACCTGGCGCACACTCACCCTGATGTAGCCCAGGGGCGCCAGGAAGTTGGTGAAGAAGATGGTCCAGGGGTCGTTAAACACCATGTCGACCAGGAACGAGGGCACCTTGGAGTTCACCTCCTGCAGGCTGATCACACGGCCACACGTCAGAGGGTCACCCAGGCCCAGAAACCCATGCCATCCACTCCTCCCAACCCACACCCCCCTCACCCACACCCCATCCCTCTCACTCCCCATCCCCCCCACCCCCGCTCGCACTCAACCACTCTCCCCCACCCCCACTCACCCACCTCAGCCCTCACTCCCCATCTCCCCCACCCATGCTCCCCCACCCCCGCTCACACACACGCCCCTACCTCACTCCACTCCGCACATCCCCCCTCTCCCCCGCTCACCCGATGATGTACATGTCAGTCTCGCGGGTCTGGGTCTCCAGCTGCAAGAGGGTGGTGACGTCGTCGGGGGGTCCGGCCGTCCCCACATTCCACGTCACGATGTGGAGCCTGGGTACGAGGGGAAGAGGGGCAAGGGTGAGAAGGGAGGGGTGAAGCGGGGATCCGGAGGGTAGAGGAGGGTTGAGGGGGAGGGGAGGATGAGGGAGGAGTAAGGGGTCGGGGATGAGAGGAGAGGGGGGTGGGGTTAAGGGGAGGGTAAGGGGAAAGGGAGCGAGGGTGACAGAACAGGGAGGGAGAGGGAGGATAAAGGGGGAGGGGAAAGGATTAAGGGGAGGGGTGGGGGTGAGAGGAGAGGAAGCAAAGGTAAGGAGGATGAGGAAGAAAGGGTGAGAGGGTCAGGAATGGAGATAAAGGGGAGGGGGAGTGTGGGAGAGGGGGATGAGAGGGATAGGTGGAAGAGGGTTGTGGGCACAGGGAGTAAACCAACATGAAGAACCTGACCAGGCTATATAATCCCCCCCCCCCTGCCCAGCGGTCAGTGCCCTGGAGCCCAGTGACATACTGGTGGTAGGGGGCCACAGGTGCCCCAAGCCCAGCACCCGCACCTCCCCTCCGCTGTGTCTCATCTCTCCCTCATTCTACCCACGCCTACCTCCTCCCCCCCATACATATCGTGCCCCTCTCTCCACTTGTTCCTCTACCTCCACCCACCTACACCTACTTCCCTCTTTCTCCTTCCCTCCATCGCTCCCTCCCTCTCTGATGCTCGCTGTTCCATTTGTCCGCTGATGCGACTTTCTCTTTCTCTCTGCTTCATTCTACGCTCCCCGCCCATCCCGTTCCCTCTACCACCCCCCCCCCCACCACCCACCCCCTTCTGTCCCAGCGCTTCACAAGGATTAAGCCCTCAATCCTCTTTCTCCATGCGGTGGGACCCACCTCTAATTAGCAGCTCTGCTGACTAATGAGCTCAATCACGAGTGCTGGTCAAAGGCATTTGGTAAAGTGACCCAACAACGGACTTATTCACACATACAACACGTGGTGTCAGAGACCGGACAAGACCGGCCACAGGCGGGAGGAGGCGGCATTAGTGAGCCGGCTTATCCAGTGCAGCTTTGCACCAGTGGTTTCATTATTCCTCCTTACATAATCACAAAGCCCGCCATTATACAATGCAGCAGCAATGTACTGATGATGAACACCACGGCAGCAGAGCAGCACAGAACATGGACAAAATGGTGCCTGGGCAGGGATGTGGCGGGCTGCTGCAGTTTAATGACATGAAGCAGGATGGGAGGTCAAATGTAAGCAAGGAGCAGACAGTTAATGACCAGGCCCTGAACAGCACTGATGTGCAGAGGGATCTTGGGATCTTGGGGTCCTAGTCTAAAGCTCTCTGAAAACGGCAACACGTTCACAAGTTATAGGGGTAGAATTAGGCCATTCGGCCCATCGAGTCCGCTCCGCCATTCAATCATGGCTGATCCCTGCCTCCTCATCCCATGTTCCTGCCTTCTCCCCATAACCCTTGACACCCATTCTAATCAAGAATTCTGCCTTAAAAATATCCACTGGCGCAAGTCGATAGAAGTGGCAAAGAAGGCGTGTGGTTTGCCTCCCTTGCAGCAGTGAGAAAAAGAGCAAGATGAAGCTTTGCAGGGTTACTTTGGTTAGTCTGCATTTGAAGTACTGTGTGCAGTTCTGGTCGTCCCATTACAGGAAGGATTTGGAGGCCTTACCCGGCTGCAGCAGAGGTTTACCAGAATGCTGCCTGGATTGCAGACCATCAGCTACAAGGAGAGGCTGGAGAGACTTGGATTGTTTTCTCTGGAGCGTCTTACGCTGATGGGGTTACCCGAGGGAGGATGTTTAAATTATGAGGCTCAGCTAGGGCAGAAATGTCAAAGTCTAGAGCTTCATGATGAGAGGGACAAAGTTTAAAGATATGCAAGGCAAGTTTCTTAACAGGGAGGTGGTGATGTGCTATCAAGAACCGTGGTGGAGGCAGTTACGTTAATGGCATTTAAGAGGCTTTTAGACAGGCAGATGGGTATGTAGGGATTGGAGGGGATATGGATTACGTGCAGGCAGAGATTAGTTTAACGGCACCATGTTCGAAACAGACACTGTTCCCGTGCTGTCATGTTCTCTCTTCTAATGGATGTATCTAGCTGGGAGCAGCTTGAAGAATCAATTCTACCCACACCACCCTCCGCCCGCCCTTCGTTCTGAAGGCAGTGAACTTCAGAAAGTCCTAGAGCAGAGCCTGTGGATTCAGGCAGTGATGGGTAGCTGGGGTGAAGGAGGTCAGGGGCACCGTCCCTGGCAGTCGCTTACCCAAACCTGATGGCCTTGCGCGTTCCACGAACCATCGTCAGCCCATCAACATAGTGGGAGAGATCCATCCTCCACCTGCTAGCCAGCAGGAGTGGGTGAGATACAGTCACTGTAAGAGGGTGCGAGGCAGAGTAAGGAGCAGCCGCGATTAAAATAACACCATCTTCAAGCAACATCAGCCGAGAAACATCAGCAACAGCGCGGCGCTCCCTCACTGCCCCTCCCACAACGCAGCCCTCCCTCACCGCCCCTCCCACAGCCTGCCCGCTTCCAAAGAGTCGGAAGAGGGGTCTCGACCCGGAACGGCACCTATTCATTTTCTCCAGAGATGCCTGTCCCATTGAGTTACTCCAGCATTTTGTGTCTATCGTTAGTGTAAACCAGTTCCTTTCTGCACTGTTGATGGCGAAACTCTGCTCCCTGGTAGCTCAATGGTCTGTTTTTTTTCATGGGTCAATTGGCCAATATTTCTCAGGGACTGCATGTCCTGATCTCACCCCGTTGTGCAAGGCCTCGGAGTCCACCGAGACAGCAACTTGCGTTTAGTTTAGATATACAGCGTGAAACAGGCTCTTTGGCCCACCGTGTCCACGTCGAACAGCAATCTCCCGTGCACTAGCTCAATGCTACACACTAGGGACAATCTACAGAGGCCAACCAACCTACAAACCTGCATGTCTTTGGAATGTGGGAGAAAACCGGAGCACCCAGAGAAAACCCACTCGGTCACAAAGAGAATGTACAAACACTGTACAGACAGCACCCATAGTCAGGATCAAACCCGGGCCTCTGGTGCTGTAAGGCAGCAGCTCTACCGCTGTGCCACCTTCTATAGCACCTCTCTCCTGCCCAGGCAAGTCCTCTTGAGGGACGGGCATTGTCGTAACTTTGCAACAAATGCAATGTTAAAAACCAAATGCTTGTTTGGGGAAAATTATTTGAAGTGGAGATTGTGCAGTCAGACAGAGCCCTTTGATATTGCCAGAGCTGGCAATATCAAAGACTTGAGGGCATAGCTTTCAAGTGAAAGGAGCAAAGATTAAAGGTAATAAAATGCGTGGCAATTTATCGTTTACACATAGAGTGGTGGGTGCCTGGATCGACCTGCCAGGGGTTGTGGTGCAGACAGATACGATAGTGGTGTTCAAGGGGCTTTTGGATAGGCGCATGGATATGTAAGGAATGGAGGGATATGAGTGACATACAGGCAGAGGAGATTAGTTTAACTTGGCACCGTGTTAACTTGTCTATTCCACTTGTGGAATACGCAAACATTGTTGCCAGGACTCAAGGGCCTGAGCTGCAGGGAGAGGTTGGGCAGGCTTTTGGCACAAAGGACTGAGAGATGATCTTATAGCGGTGTGTAAAATCATGTGGGGGAATAGATAGAGCAAACGTACAGAGTAGGGGAATCAGAAGAAACATAGAAAATAGGTGCAGGAGTAGGCGATTCCAGCCTGCACCGCCATTCAATATGATCATGGCTGATCATCCAACTCAGTATCCTGTACCTGCCTTCTCTCCATATCCCCTGATCCCTTTAGCCACAAGGGCCACATCTAACTCCCTCTTAACTATAGCCAATGAACTGGCCTCAACTGCCTTCCATGGCAGAGAATTCCACAGATTCACCACTCTGTGTGAAAAATGTTTTTCTCATCTCGGTCCTAAAAGACTTCCCCCTTATCCTTAAACTGTGACCCCTTGTCCTGGACTTCCCCAACATCGGGAACAATCTTCCTGCATTTAGCCTGTCCAACCCCTTAAGAATTTTGTACGTTTCTATAAGATCGCCCCTCAATCTTCTAAATTCCAGCGAGTACAAGCCGAGTCTATCCAGTCTTTCTTCATATGGAAGTCGTGCCATCCCAGGAATCAGTCTGGTGAACCTTCTCTGTACTCCCTCATGGCGAGAATGTCTTTCCTCAGATTAGGAGACCAAAACTGTACGCAATACTCCAGGTGTGGCCTCACCAAGACCCTGTACAACTGCAGTAGAACCTCCCTGCTCTTGTACTCAAATCCTTTTGCTATGTTCATGGCGAGAGGGGAATGATTTAAGAGCAACCTGAGGGACAATTTTCAGAGGGTGATGGGTATATGGAAGGAGCTGTCAGAGGAAGTAGTTGGGACAGATACAATAACATTTAAAGGACACTTGGGCGGGTACACGCATAGAGAGGGTTTAGGGGGATACGGACCAAACGCAGATAAGGCGGACTTGCTGAGATGGGTCATCTTGGTCAGTATGGATGAGTTGGGCCGAAGGGTCTGTGTCACTCTACGAGTGTCCGCAGGCAGAAACGGAGCCGGGAGATGTAGGTCAGCAGGGGGTTGATCACGGGCCAGTGCCGTGTTACTGAGAGGTGAGGGGGGTTAGAGATAGACTCAAGGGTGCGGGCCGAAGGGTCTGTCTCCCTCCCTCCCGGGTGTGTACCGGGTTGTGCCCCGCCAGCTAATACCGAGTATCCGGCCGGGGAGCCGGGCCCATCCTCACCTGCAGCCGGGCCCGGCCGCTCCCCCTCGGTCGCCTCACCTCGGCCCGGTCCCCTCTCGACCCCCCGCCGGTCGCCTCACCTCGCCCCGGCCCCCCGCCGCCGGGCCCCGGCCCCGTCCCTCTCGGTCGCGGCCCCGGTTTAAAACCAACCGCAGCGGCGGCCTCTTAAAGGGGCGGGCGGGCGGCGATTAAAGGGATGGGCGCGTCCAACTGCGCAGCCGACAGCTATTGGGCAGCGCAGTCAGCTGACCCGCCGCCTCCAGTAATCAGTGCGCTCCCTGTCCCAAGGACCCGCACCGAAGGTACACGCGTTGGAATTGTTTTTAAAGACGGATCCAGTCTGTCCCTCCACTGTGGACCGTGCACCCTTGTCCCTGCACCCAACACCATGTTCAAACGATCATCCGTCCCTGCCCCCACTGGACTCGGGTCCCAGCATCACCCTGGTCCCAGCAACATGTCCAAATCATCACCCTTGTCCCATCACCCAACACCATGTTCAAATGATCATCCGTCCCTGCCCCCACTGTGCCACCACCCTGGTCCCATCACCCTAACTGGCCCACCACCAACCTGTCCCATTATCTGCCTGCCCCATTACCCAATCCAAACCATCACCCTCTCTGGCCCACCATTACAAGTTCACAAGCTATAGGAATAGTATTAGGCCATTCGGACCATCGAATCCACTCCGCCATTCAATCATGGCTGATCTCTGCCTCCTAATCCCACTTTCCTGCCTGCTCTCCACAAGCGTTGACACCCGTTCTAATCAAGAATTTGTCTATGTGTCTTAAAAATATCCACTGACTTTACCTCCACAGCCATCTGTGGCACACTGAGTTCCACAGAATAACTTCCCCTGGGCTAAAGTTCCTCCTTACCTTTTTAAAAGAGCACCCTTTAATTTTGAGGTATGATCTCTGGTCCTTGACTCTCCCACCAGTGGAACCATCCTCTCCACATCCACTCTATCTATGCCTTTCATTATTCTGTAAGTTTCAATGAGGTTCTCCCCTCAACCTTCTAAACTCCAGTGAGTAGAGTCCCAGTGCTACCAAGTGCTGATCATATGCTAACCCACGCATTCCTGGAATCATTGTTGTGAACCTGCCCCATCACCTCCCTGTCCCACCACACTGTCTCATCATCCTGCCCAACCCAACCATCACCCGGACCACCTGCCCCACCCTCACCTTGCCTGCACCATCACCCTGCCCACACACCCTCACCCTCCGTCCATGCCCACTGACACCCGGCTCGCCCAAGTCCACCCTGCCACAGCCACGAATGCCCACACCCTGCCCACTGTTACCCTGTCTGCCCACCCACTGCCCTTACCCTGGCAGAGATAACCAGCCCAGGGCAGGCCTGTCTACCCTCAACCTGCCCACCCACACCAATGCACCCCCCCCCCCCCCCATCACCCTGTCCAGCCACACCTGCCCTGCAACACCTTGCCTGCCCATACCCTGGCAGAGGGGACCAGCCCAAGGCAAAGGCGATCAGCCTGGGGTAGGCTGCCCAACTTACACCCTGCCTGCCAACGCCAACACCCTGCCCACTCTCACCCCTCCACCAGGCTACCTCCTGAAAGCAACTGACATAATCAAAGATAAGATAGACATAAAGAGCTGGAGTAACTCAGCAGGTCAGGCAACATCCCCGGAGAAAAGAATGGGTGTCATATTGGTCAGATCTGAAGAAGGGTCCCGACCCAATACATCACACTTTTTCTCCAGAGATGTTGCCTGACCTGCTGTGGCTATTTTAGTATAAACCAGCATCTGCATTTCCTTTCTACATAATCACATAATCAAGGACTACTCGCACCCTGATCATTCCCTCTTCACTCCTTTTGCATCGGACTGAAGACACAAACACATACCATCAGATTCAGGAACAGCTTCTTCCCCACTTTTGTATTCCCAATGTCCCAATCCAGGCAACATCCTGATGAAGCGTTACTGCGCTCTCCCCAGTACAACTACATCCTATGACGATAGGAACTGCACACTACACTCCAAGTGCAGCCCGTGTACTTTTTGTCTCTGTTTTATCTGTAGCTGTAACACTATATTCTGCACTGTCTCTTTTGCTCCTTATACTCACAGGACACTATTTGCTTTGGTAGCACGCAAACGTTTTTCCACTTTATCTCGCTACGTGTGACAATAATAAACTAATACGGTAAATGGCCGGCACTAATGAATGTTGATGAACAGAGTCACCTTGGGTTCCAAGTCCATGGTTTGCTGAAAGTGTCAACATAGCTAGATCTGGCATCTCACCTTAAAGTTGGGACATACTGCAGCTTCATAAACGGCGGTTAGACTGCACTTGGAGTATAGTGTGCAGTTCTGGTCGTCACACTACAGGAAGGATGTAGTTGTACTGGAGAGGGCGCAGTAACGCTTCATCAGGATGTTGCCTGGATTGTTCCCACCATGGGGTGATGATGACTTGCCAGGGCCCGTTTCCCCTGGAGCAAGGAGGCTCAGGGCTAATCTGGTCAAGGTAAATCAACTTGTAAAAAAGGCACAGATAGGGTAGTCTAGATGAAGAGTCCCTCCACACATACTGTCTGACCCGCTGAGTTCTTCCAGCAGCACTCTGCTCTTTATCAGCCAAAATCTTTTCTCCCATGGTAGGGGTTATCAAAGTCAAAGGCAGTTTTAAACGGGATGCGATAGGCAAGTTCTTTTACAAACACAAACAGTGGCTGATATCTGAAACTCTCTGCCAGAGGTGGTAGATCATTCAAACAAATACATATACAAGGAAAGAAGGATATGACCCTAAAGCAGTGAAATAGAATAGATTAACAAAGATCGCCATATGGGGCCAAAGGGCCGTTTTCTCTGCCGTGACTGACCCTGGTGCATCCCACACCATCTCCCCACCCTCCCACCATAAAGAGACAGTTCAGACATTTAGTGCGATTGGATATTTTTATTTATTGCATGAGTGAAACAATTAAAAAAATAAGTGATGCTTTGTTCAAGAAATGAGAAACCAAAACTGGTTACAGTTAGACAGAGGAAGGTACTGATTAGTAGAGGCAGAGAATGAGACAGACCGTACGAATTAAGCACTCAATGAAGTAAACAAGGGCGTGCAGGGGACAAGGAGGGAGGGACGTTAGTCTCAGCCCTGAGGTAAGCTCCGTGGGTCTGGCCTCACGTAATGCGGACAGACAATCGTATCCCCGGCACAAGGAAAGGTCCTCAATATAAGACAAATGCCTCTGATATGCCCAACTACCCTCTCAGCAGCAGCAGGGGCCGAGCCTGGGGAAAGGTCAAAGCCAGTGACCATAGTTCTCACCAAACCCAACCCTCGACCAACAACATTCCCATCCTTCCCTCCCTCCGAGCAGGGTGGTGGGAGGCAAAGGAGTTACAATGGCTCCTCTTCATGTCCCTCCTTCCCATATCTCTTCCCCTCCCCCCCCCCCACCAAAAAAACGCTAACTGATATAATCTGCGCTTTTGGAAAATATGGAATGCAGGCATGCTCCAGAGAGGACAACCCAGGAGCATTTTATTGCACTTAAGATAACCAAATAAATTAATGACATCAATAAATTAACAACGTTAATAGATCACTTCACATGAACGGAGACAGGGAAAGAATTGGAACAGCATATCATGGCCACTTGATGGAATAGTTTAGATTGGTCACCACCTTTAAACCACAGTCAGTCGGTGTTTGCATCAGACACACAGTATATCAATAATAACAGGTACAGCACAGCAAACCCTAACACTCAATATATTCTGCATGGGATAAAATTTAGTGCTTTCTCATGTTTTAAATTCCTCTCTCTGCTCCCAACAATCTTTCTTCTAGAAACATCTGAAGATTTGTTAAAAATCATCCTGTGAATGAAGAGGTGGGGGGAGGGGGAGGGGGAGGGGGGTTTATTTGAGGCATGACGTCCCTCGCTGGCTGGAGTGTCAGAGCCTGCGACACGGTCTTAACAGCTGCAACAGGAAGAAAGGTACATCTCAGAGTCAACTTCAATGCATCATAGGCATACTATGTACACGGCATGGAAACAGGCCTTTCAGCCTGTCAGTGGCCCCAGCCCATCACACTCCCCTCTCAGTAACCCTGGCCCTGTCCACTGAAGCAGGAACAGGCCCCATGTTGTACACCAGGTGGAATTCCCAAGCCCTTGCCCTTGCCAGCAGGGAGCTCTCCTGCCACTCCAACCAGGTCCATCACCCTCCACTCTCCAACACACTCCCTGCTAGCCCACCTCCCTCCCTCCCTCCTTCTCACTAGCCTTCAGCATCCACACCCCACTGCTCATAACCCAATCCATACCACGTACCCCCCCCCCCCCCCACATTCACTCCAGTGACTTGCTGTCCACTCCTCCGATGGGCCACCCCTCTCCCGCTGGTCCACCCGCCCTCCAGTCTCACATCCTTCTGCATCCCTCCAGTTCTGGTCTTTCGCACATCCCTGCACTTAATAGCTCCAGCACTAGCCCAGGTACTGTTAGAGCCCAGCCACTTGCCTCATGGATCCCCTCCCACTGGACCCCAACCCCGACTGTCGCTGTGGTTGGTCTCAGATGATGACCAGTGACTATCCTCCGAAGCCCCGCCAGGCCCTTCACCGCATAATGATAAATGCATACACGCTGCTGTAGATACAGGCAGTCTGCGGGCTCACGGGAGCCACAGATACAGGCAGTCTCTGCTGGCTCACAAGCACTACAGATACAGGCAAACTGCAGGCTCACAGTAGTCACAGTTACAGGCAGACTGCACTCACAGGCATTACAAGTACAGGCAGACTGCTGGCTCACAGGAGCCATAGATACAGGCAGACTGCGAACTCACGGGAGCGACAGATACAGGCAGACTGTACTCACAGGCATTACAAGTACAGGCAGACTGCTAGCTCACACAAGCGACAGATACAGGCAGACTGTACTCACAGGCGTTACAAGTACAGGCAGACTGCCAGTTCACAGGAGCGACAGATACAGGCAGACTGCTAGTTCACAGGAGTGACAGATACAGACAGACAGCTGGCTCACAGGCGCTACAGATACAGGCAGACTGCATTTACAGGCGATATTGTACTTACTGCATAAACAGGAGTCCGGGACTAGTCATCAGTGGCCGTCAGTCCCCTCACGGGGCCATTCAATATCATCTGTGGGAGGAGGTCAGTTAGCACACACACAACTGGGGGGGTGGAGGGGGGGGGGGGGGGGGGGGGGGGTGGGGGCGGGGAGAGATATTGCCCCAGGAGTGGGGAGGGGATGGATCACCAGGGACGGTTGGGGTGGGGGATTGAGATACACACGCAGGACATGTCCCACTTCCTAGTGGAGAGTGGGGGAGTAGCGAAGGGGTGTGAGACACACATACGTGACATGCCCCACTGTCTGGGAGGGAACGGGTGATACACACGCGAGGACGTGCCCCACTGCCTGGGACGATGAGGGGTGGGGGCGATACACACGTGGGTCGTGCCCCACTACCCACCTCGTCCAGCTCCTTCTTGGTTTGCTCCTCCATTCGGCGGATGTCGTCCATGGTCAGCTCAATCCACCGGTCCATCCAACAGAAGAGCTGCCGGTGGAAGAGTGTGAACAGTCGTCTCTCCTGCTGCTCTCACACAAACACAACAGCACGTTAGCCGCGCAGGGGTCACACCGAGAGATAGGCACAGTGTCAACAATACCCTGGACTCTGGAGCCAAGTCTGTACTCTCCAGCACGGTGAACAGGTCACACCCACCCACCCCTCCATTTACATTCCAGTCCACAGCGTGGCTGCAGGGAGCAGCAGTCTAAAGCCAGTCTGTCTAAACCTGGACATGGACTCAAAATGCTGCAATAACTCAGCGGGACAGACAGCATCTCGAGAGAGAGAAGGAATGGGTGACATTTCCGGTCTCGACCCTTCTTCAGACATCTCGACCCGAAATGCCGCCCATTCCTTCTCTCCAGAGATGCTGCCTGTCCCGCTGAGTTACTCCAACATTTTGTGTCTATCTTCGGTTTAAATCAGCATCTGCAGTTCCTTCCTAAAACTGGAAATTCAAAGCCATTGGCTCTGTCACTGTATAACACTGGGGTACAGTACTGGTGGGGACGAGTTTGTCACGGTATAATGAACCACAGGAGGTTACACAACCCCCCCCCCCGGCCACGGTTCCAGTCCCACCACGCCCAATCTCCCCGGCCCAGACACGTCCCCGCACCTTCTGGATGAAGCTTTCCACTTTATTCTGAAGCCCCCACCACTTGAACTTCACGGTCACCAGCTTGTACGCGCACATGTGAGGCCAATCTCTCCTCCTCGGCAGGCTTTTCTGCAGGGGACACAGAGCAATGAAGGTCGAGCTACCCAGTGGTGGGTAGAGTGGGGGGGGGGGGGGGATGCTGGCAAGGACAGTATTAGAGAAGGCAGAGGCGAAGACGAAAGAGATTGAACAAAAGGCAGAGCACTGGTACTCAGGTCAAGCAGCATCTGTGCAGGCAAAATGGTGCACGTTGACATTTCAGGTCCAGACCCTGCGTCGGGACTGAGGGGGAAGGGTGACTGTGCATAGCAGTCTGAGGGGAAGGGGATAGTGTTTTGACAGAGGGTGAAAGGTGAGAGGTTGAACCAGGATGGAGTTGGCATCCTGAAACAGAGTGTGATATGACCAGCACTAATGTACAGAAGGAGATTTACTCTGCATCTTCCTGCGGTGTATGGGGAGAGTAGAAGGAGCTTTAATCTTATTCGGCAGCTCTCTCCTGCCACGGCGTTTGAATGTCCCCACTAAGTTTAGTGACACGCGGGTACTGGTTTCAACCAACTCCAATCATTGATCCAGGCCTCTGGCGATCAACACACAAAGGGTAGTGGGTGCATGGAACAAGCTGCTGGAGGGGGAGGTAGCTGTTTAAGAAACATTTAGACAGGTACATGGATAGGACGGCTTTAGAGGGATGTGGACCAAACGCAGGACGCTGGGACTAGTATAGGTGGGACATGTTGGTCAGTGTGGGCAAGTTTGGCCGAAGGGCTTGTTTCCACGCTGTACGACTTTAAGGGATCAGGCAACCAGACCGTATGTACCTTCCAATTAGGGTCCAAGGGACCACGTCCTGTCTTGACCGATTTGACGATTGCAGGGTCTTCCTCTGGCTTGTAATCCTGAGTGCAGAAAGGGAGAGCGTTAGGTTGGGGAGACTGTATGCACCCAAACAATGTGGTCCAAGGGGAGATAGGGTTTCGAGATACAGAGCAGAAACAGGACCTTCAGCCAACCTGGTCCACGACGACCAGCGAGTCCCGCACACTTACACTATTTTACACGCGCTAATGGCAATTTTTTTTTGGTACAATTATACCAAGCCAATTAGCCTACAAACCTTTACGTCTTTGGAATGTGGGAGGATCCCAGAGAAAACGCACGCAAGGGGAGAACATACAAACACCCGTATACAGGATCGAACCCGGGTCTCTGGCGCTGTAAGGCAGCAACGTTTCCCGCTGCGCCCGTGCCACCATTCGGCCCATTGAACTGATGCTGGCCCTTCATGCGTTATTGGAATGGCACGCATCCAAGTAAATGGAGCGCATTTCATCACGCCAGCAACTCGTGCCCTGGCACCGAGCTGCTCTTACAGCCGCAGGTGGCTGCCGTTGGTGTGGCATTGGCTTTGTTATTGTCACGAGGTGCAGTGGTCAATGGGGACCCCAGGACATGGATGTGGGGAATGCAGCAATGACAATACCATGGGCTAGTAGCCAGACTCTCCAGCTGCAGCTGGTCATTACCCTGTACATTTTAGATGCTACGTTAGTCGTCACTTATTGCCCCGCCTGACGTGACAACATCATTCCCCCAATGGCAGGCAAGTCCCAGCATCGGTGCTGTGTCCCGCACTTCCAGGACCAGCCTATACCTCGGGGTGGGAGCTTGTGCAAGGCAGCCCTCAGCCAACAGAGTGCGCCACTGCACCACAGGAGCCACCGTGCTCTCGCTCACAGCCCAGAGCCCTTTGTTGGCAGCAAATATACTCCCACCATACAGCACCTCAACAAAGTGGTGGCAGAGTCCAGCCACTCCAGGATTCACTCTGCTCACACTGCACAGCCACTAAACCCAGCAGCAAGATCAGCAGGCTGCAAACCCCTGTCAGAGGGTCCAGGCGCAAAACATCGCCCATCTATTCCCTCCACATATGCTGCCGGACCCGCTGAGTTCCTCCAGCAGTTGGTGGTAAGCTCAAACCCTGAGCCACACTCCAGAGCCGAGGGCTGTCCCTTCAGCCAAGATCCCACACACGCTTACAGGTGGGAGCACAGTGACTCCAACTCTCCCGCACGGGAGAAATTATATCTCAAGCGGGAGAGCGGGAGATTTTGCGAAAATGGCCTTTCAGCGGGCGATCTCCCGCCGAAAGCGGGAGAGTTGGAGTCACTGGGAGCATTCGGAAGAGCAAGTGACCAATCACTTGTAAAACAACAGCCCCAAGTACTGAACCCACTTGTCCACTCAGTTCAGCTTAGTTCGTTGTCACGTGTACCGAGGTACAGTGAAAAGCTTTATTGTTGTGTGCTAACCAGTCAGTGGAAAGACAATGCATGATTACAATCAATCCACTTACAGCGTATAGATACATGTTAAGGGAATAATGTTTAGTGCAAGGTAAATCTAGCAAAATCCAATCAAGGGTAGTCCAAGGGTCACCAAAGAGGTAGATAGCAGTTCAGCACTGCTCTCTGGCTGTGGTAGGATGATTAATTTGCTTGATAACACTCCCATTTTGATGCCACCTCTCTAAGGCTTTGGTTAGGCGGTATTCAAGTATTGTGTACAGTTCTGGTCACCTCATTACAGGAAGGATGTGGAAGTTTGCTGTCTGGATTAGAGGATTTGAGCTAAACAGAGAAGTTGGACAAACCTGGATTGTTTTCTCTGGAACAGAGGCTGAGTGGAGATTGATAAATGTATATACAATTATGAGAGGCATACATACGGTAACAGCCAGTACTCCCCCCCCCCCCCCCCGGGTGAAAGTCAAAGACCAGAGGGCATAGTTTTAAGGCGAGAAGGGCAATGTTTAATGGAGATATGCTGGGCATTTTTTTTTTAACACAGTGTGATGATTGCCCTGAACACTCTGCAGGGATGGCGGTGGAGGCAGAGAGGATAGTGGCATTTAAGAGGCTTTTAGATAGGCAAATGGATATGCGGGGAATGGATGAATATGGGTGAAGCGCAGGCAGAGGAGGCAAGTTTAACGGCATCATGTTTGGCAGGGACACTGTGGGCTGAAGGGCCTGTTCCTGCCCTGTACTGTTCAATGTCTAAAGTGCAGGTCTTCCCAGCAGTTGCACTGTACCAAAGTGCTGGGGTGCGGGAGAGGAGCTGCTACAGCAGAGGCTCTGGACCGACACAAACTGAGGAACAGCATTATCCAACATAGACACAAAGTGCTGGAGTAACTCGGCGGGTCAGGTCGAGTATGGATGGCATTTCAGGTCGGGAGTCTGAATAAAGGTCCCGACCCAAAATGTCATCCATCATTTTTCTCCAGAAATGCTGCCTGACCCGCTGAGTTATTCCAGCACTTTGTGTCCATCTTCGATATATACCAGCTTCTGCAGTTCCTTTCTGCACAGGAATATCCAACCACTGCACCTCAGACCATCCTGCACCATGGAGAGACAGAAGCAGGACATGGAAGGCCCACTCCAGAGATCTGATGAACGGACAAGAGAGCTGCCACCACCACCTCAACTCTCCAAGTGCACCATCATTTTAACAGGCATTGCTTCAGACTCCGGATGGAATTTGTGCAGTTTATCTCCAATGAAAACGACAAGCTTTACCCTCGCTGGGGAAGGAGCTTCCATCTCTCTCCCTTCTTCACACGAGATGGAGTCCAGGTTTGTTTGACCAACTCACCCGACTATGGATCTGTTCCCTGTCTGCAATGTCTATGTGAATGACCTCAACATTTTTCCACGTGTTGGAATCCAGGCAGTGTACCTGTCAGGGATAGAGGGGAAGCTGGTTACTCAGGAAAGCCAAGTCACTTCACAAAATGTCAACGGCTCACAAGAACAGCACCGACAAGTCAGCTGTGGCTGTATAGTGCTCGGGTACAGTCTGTGACTCACGTTTTCTGCGTTGCCCAGATCGGGTTTGTGCCATGTTTCAATTTTGAGCAGAAAGTCATCCTTCATATATTCGTTCTGCAACAGAGTCCGGAAGGGTTATGTTTGGACTGACATCACTCAGATAATTACAAAGCATCCACCAGACCGTGCAATCCTTCCTCACTATAGGTTGAAGCCTGGCTGCGGGATGGAGTTGCCAGCCTAACTCCTCACCTTTGCTGTTATTGAAGGTGACCTTTCCCCACCAAGGGTACAGTTTCTGAACTACCCACAGCCCATTTATAGAACGTAGAACAGGACAGCACAGTAACGGGTTATTTGGTCGTTAACCACAATAATGGGTTATTACCAAGTTAAGCTAATCTCTTGTGTCTGCCCTGTAATCCATATCCACATGCCAATCTACAAGCCTCAAATACCACAATCGTATCTGCCTCCACCACCACCACCACCCCCAGTCTCATGTTCCAGGCACCCACACCCCTCTGTGTAAAACATCTTGCTTCACAAGATTCCTTCAAACTCTGCTCCTCTCATCTTAAAGCTCAGCCGCTAGCATTTGACATTTTCTCCAAGGGAGAAAGCTTCAGAGTTTCTCTATGCCTCTCATAATTTTGAAGCTGAGAGCTGGCTATTCTGTGTGAAGCCTCACGTTAGTAGTAACTCTAGTCACGCGGAGATGGATGGATTTTGGCTGGGTTTGATCAGACAGTGGTTGGGGTGAGGACTGTGAACCCAGGTGTTGGGACAAGCAGAGAGGTGGGTCCCACTGGCCTTCAGCCCCCAAGCTCCCCACTCTTTCCTCAGCTAACACCAGTCCAGTAAAACCAGAAGGTACACAAAAAGCTGGAGAAACTCAGCGGGTGCAGCAGCATCTAAGGAGCGAAGGAGATAGGCGACGTTTCGGGTCGAGACCCTGTGATAAAGACAGTTTCACAACCTCCTCTCTAACTGCTCCCCCTCTGTGATAATCCTCCCTACGGAGACAGTTTCACAACCTCCTCTCTAACTGCTCCCCCTCTGTGATAATCCTCCCTACTGAGACAGTTTCACAACCTCCTCTCTAACTGCTCCCCCTCTGTGATAATCCTCCCTACGGAGACAGTTTCACAACCTCCTCTCTAACTGCTCCCCCTCTGTGATAATCCTCCCTACTGAGACAGTTTCACAACCTCCTCTCTAACTGCTCCCCCTCTGTGATTCCTCCCTACGGAGACAGTTTCACAACCTCCTCTCTAACTGCTCCCCCTCTGTGATTCCTCCCTACGGAGACAGTTTCACAACCTCCTCTCTAACTGCTCCCCCTCTGTGATACCACCTTCCCTCCAACTCTACGACCACATCCTCCCTACAGTAAAACCAGAATACTGGCTCGCACCTCATCCTCCAAACCCGCACGGGTAAAGGGACAGTTGATATTTCGGGACGAAAGCCTGTATCAGGACTTATCAGGAGATGCAGACTGAATGGCAACAAAGTCAGATCTCTCCCCACACAGGCTTGTTCCCTCTCCCCCACTTACATCAACTCGTCTCTCAGCTCCTCGACCTCTCCCCACAACCACAGCACCACGTCACCCAAGGTCCCATCATCAAAACCCAGACTTCCGCTCCCATCCCAGCACCATCTTAACCAAGTACAGGGCGAACACTCACCGTGATAACTGGAGTCGACGAGAGAACAACATAGGAGAGAAAAGAAAGAGTTAGATACTGCAACACTAGCAGGAATCACTCAGAGCTCGGCTCCAGGATGGCCACACCACCGACACTGAGCAGCACTGTGGACTGCAGACACTGCTAACGTTAACACACACAGATTGTTGTCCGTATTTTAAAATTCTCAGCACCGGCACATACTTGGCACATCAGCAAACATTGGTGCTCTACACAGTCACAAAGGTCCACTATCGAGGATTGGCATCTCCCCTTCCCTAAAGGACTATCCTTTTTAAGGATAGTCTGCCATCTTTCAGGGTTGTTTTTCAGTATTCTGAGGAGCTGATTTCAATTTCAAATTCCTTTGCTGGGACTGAAACTCTAAACCACCATCATGGACAGTTGCATAACCTTTGGCCACTGGTATTTGATTAAAACATTTACAGAGGCTCATTAAACAGCCGTGGGTGTGATGGTTCATATTCCTCGTTATCAAAATCCACGGCGGACACTCCCCAAGCCTTTCCTCTCACATAGAACACAGAACAGTGCAGCACACGAACGAGCCCTTAGGCCACTTTGTTTGTGCCAAACATGATGCCAAATTAAACTGATCTCATCTGCTTTTACATGATCCATATTCCTCCATTCCCTGCATTTTCATGTGTTTATCTAAAAGCTTTTTGAACACTACTATCGTATCTGCCTCCACCTCCGGCAACACATTGCAGGCCCCAAACGCTCAGTGTAAAACAAATGTTTACAATATAAATTAATGATTTGGATGAAGGGGATAAAAGTAACATTAGCAAATTTGAGAATGACACAAAGTTGGGTGGCAGTGTGAACTGTGAGGAGGATGCAGGGTGACTTGGACAAATTGGGTGATTGGGCAGATGCAGTTTAATGTCGATAAATCTGAGGTTGTCCGCTTTGGTGGCAAAAACGGGAAGGCAGATTATTATCTAAAAGGTGGGAAAAGGGGAAGTATAACGGGATCTGAGGGTCCTTGCTCATCAGTGACTGAAAGCGTGTAGGTACAGCAGGCAGTGAAGTTCTTCCCCTCCTGAAGAAAGCTAATGGCATGTTGGCCTTCGTAACAAGAGGAGCTGAGTATAGGAGCAAAGAGGTCCTCGTGCATTTGTACAGGTTTGTGAGACCACACCTGGAGTATTGTGTGCAGTTTTGGTCTCCAAACTTGGGGAAGGGCATTCTTGCTATTGAGGGAGTGCAGCGTAGGTTCACGAGGTTAATTCCAGGGTTGGAAGGACTGTCATATGTTGATATATTGGTGCAGCTGGGCTTGCACACTCGAATTTACAAGGATGAGAGGGGATCTTATGGAAACATATAAGATTAAGAGGCAGGAAACATGTTCCCAATGTTGGGGGAGTCCAGAACCAGGGGCCATAGTTTAAGAATAAGTGGTAAGCCATTTAGAATGGAGACGAGGAAAAACTTTTTCACACAGAGTTGTGAGTGTGTGGAATTCTCTGCCTCAGAGGGCGGTGGAGGCTGGTTCTCTGGATGCTTTCAGAAGAGAGTTAGATAGAGCTCTTAGTGATAGCGAAGTTAAGGGATATGGAGAGAAGGCAGGAACGGGGTACTGATTGTGGATCACATTGAATGGCTCGAAGGGCCGAATGGCCTACTCCTATTGTCTATAAAATCTGCCCCACACATTTCCGTTAATATTTTCTCTCTCACTTTATAGCTGTGCATTTTAGTGTTGGACGTTTCTACTCCGGGAAGAAGGTTCTGACCTTGTTCTCCCTTGAACAGCGAGAACACAGACGATGGAACAGTCAGCCCACAAAGTCTGTGCGGCACATAGTAGCACGATACACTAATCGTACACGCCTACACACGATCCAGAGCCATCCATTCCCAGCACAGCCACGTGCCAGGTAAAAGCCCCTTGGATGCCACTATCGTGTCTGGCAGAGATAGACGACGAGTACCTCTCCCTCTAGCTCTGAGACAGTGAGGGACTGCTGCAGCTGGCAGAGTTAGCTCAACCTCTGCACAGCATGCGTAGGGCAGCGGTACCCATGAACACACATACAATCTGAGATCCGATCTGTACTTGCGCACCTGTACTTCCAGCATGTGGATTTGGACTTCTTCATTTTCTTTGTAAATGGCGCCAAAATATGGTGCATTTATGGGCTGTGCAAAATAATTTTCAGCCACGATCGCAGTGAATGGCGGTGCTGGCTCGGAGGGCCGAATGGCCTCCTCCTGCACCTATTTCCTATGTTTCTATGTTTCCTATTTCACAGTGCTATGCACAGGTGACAATAAAGAACCACTGAAAACAGTTGCACTGGGAGCAAGTGAGATGCCCCAATGGGCAACGCTTTACTGAGCCACCGGAGGAATTGGAGGCAACTGGGAGGAGGGAGGGGAGAGTGGGCTTCATGGAGAGTCAGTGCTGCATAGAGGGGCCCGTTTGCATGTGGATGGGATACCTCCACCCGGGCAGAGACTGCACGCCTCACTGCTGCCATTGGCATGCAGTGCCCACACTACGGCTGGCTGCCCTCCATACCCCTCACTGGTCAACCAGACCGCCAGGCAATGAGAGAAGCTGCCTTCATATTTTAACGTCTCTTACCCACATTTAAAATCTTGATCATTCTCATTTACCTGCAGACTTAATGAAATATTTACGTTGCTCTGAGGTGACCCGGTGTGTGGTTTAACCATACCACAAGGATCCGGTATCACCTCAGTGTCATGGCAATGTCACACGCCGCCACCACAGGAGCAAGGCTGATAAATTAAAGAGGAGCAAGCAGCCTGCAGGGCCAGGATCTTTGTTACTGCAGTGTATTATACTTTGCAGAGAGGGCAAGGGGAGACTTGGGTGTCTTTGAAACAAAGACCTTATTTAATAATGAGCAGTCACAGCCTAGCTTGTTGCTGTGTGGCAACTCCAGTTGTCTGCCTCTGATCACAAGCTGCATTCTTAAAGGGGGCGATTACTCCAGGGAAATGAAAGGCAGCTGCCAAAGTCCAGCAGACTTGCGCAAAGGATTAGACGCGGGTTAGAATGGAAGAATGCGCAGAGCAGAAGCAGGGGGTCGGGAATCTGTCACCTCTCCCGAGGCACAGTACCGTGACATCCTGCGGTGTGGATCTCAGCCCCCGATACAGGTGGGAGTGCAGAGAAAGCAAACGTACACGGGATTAGGATCACTCAGGCCATGGTGTGGCAATATCCGGCACATGGATAAAGCGACAAGTGGCACCGCTGCCGAAACCCTCACCACCGCCTGAACTGACACCAACCCCGCATTCCTGACCTGCGTCCTCCACAGGAGTTATAGATGCCGCACCTCCCACATACACCACAAACACCCACATCCAGCCCCCTTTACTCTAACCCAGACTACCTCCCGCTTCATTATATTGCAATTTCCACAAATCCCTTGATAGCATCACCACTCTGTTCTGCAACCTTCTCTGTCCCAGTTTTGCAAATCTGTGTCCTGCAACCTTCAATTCGGCCACTAGCTTTTGTATTCAACACCACTGCCGTTGCTGAGAACAGCATTGAAGTGCAGGGATCACCAGTGCCCAGGATCGGAAATTGCATGGCCGTAAACAGCTGCATATCTGGGTCCTTATTGAACTGGCCAATGCAATACCGGGAGATGCGGGGAACGGAGGGAGATGGATTATCTGCAGGCAGATAAGGGTTGGTCTTGGCGTTGTGCTTGGTACAGTCATTGTGGGGCAAAGGGCCTGTTCTTGTCCTGTACTATTCTATGTGCTAACTGAGGAGGTTGACAAGGGCAGTTAAAAGTCCAATCAGGCTGGTGTATTAATTGGTCGAAGCTTCTTACCGCGTTATTCATCCCACCAAGATTCCCCACATTGTTTCCTCCTATTGATTGGTTCATCAAACTGCGTGGGAATCATGCCCGTCAAACCCCTTGTTCAGGCACCTCGAAAGGTACAAATTCTTTCAGTTTGCAATGATGAAACATGATAGATACAAGATGTTCCTGCAGACATATGCTGCAGTAACTCAGCAGGTCAGGCAGCATCACTGGAGAAAATGGATAGGTGACATCTCGGGTCACGCCCTTTCTTCAGTCTGAAGATTAGTTTCTCAGTCGCAACCCTTCTTCAGGCTTAATATTGTATTAATGATTAAACATGGTCTACTTGCGCTTCAAACAGTCAGGTGAGCCTGGGGGGTGAGGAGTGGGAGCAGGAGCAGCACCATGCGACAGTGCCTTGCTTGGAGGGGAAAGGTAAAAATAACAGCACCAGCTGCCAGTGCTTAGATTCCTTCGCAGGCTGGAGTTGTCTGGCAATGCAGCACGCATTGTCACTGAGGTGCGGCCTGGAGTACCAGAGCTCCAGAGGGTGGCCATTCTGCCCCTCCAGATCGCACAGACCAGCCTGGTTACAGCATCTCAATGTGTGGTGGGGGCTTAATACAACTGACAGGTTGGATCAGCACAGAGCAGGTAATAGTCAAACTGGATTTGTCCTTTATATACGCAGATTCAGGCACAGTTTCTTCCCAGCTGTTATCAAGCAATTGAACCATCCTATCAACAACTAGGGAGCAGTCCTGAGCTACTAGCTGCCTAATCAGACTATCACACTTTACTGGACGTTATTGAGCACTAAATGTTATTCCCTTTGTCCTGTATCTGTACACTGTGGACAACTCGATTGTAATCATGTATAGTCTTTCCGCTGACTGGTTAGCACGCAACAAACAGTTTTTCATTGCACCTCGGTACATGCGACACTAAACTAAACCCTAAAAAACCTAAACCTAAATAACCTGATAAGCATCTTGGTCTGGATGAATTAACCATTGACTACTTTCTAAATTTTAGTGACCACTGCAGCCTTTGGGGATGAGCAACTCTAATAAGGAATGGTACACGACAGGCCGTACATCCCACAATACCTGTGCCGTTACTCCAGCATTTTGTGTCTATCAAGGAACTGCAAATGCTGGTTTAAACCGAAGATCAAAGAACCAAAGCTGCAACAACTCAGCGGGACATGTTGCATTTCTGGAGAGAAGGAGTGGGTGATGTTTCAGGTCGAAAGAAGGGTCTCCACCCGAAACATCACCCATTCCTTCTCTCCAGAGATGCTGCCTGTCCCGCTGAGTTACTCCAGCTTTTATGTATCAACCAGGTTTGTAGGTTAATTTACTTTGGTAAAGATTGTAAATTGCCCCCAGAGTGTAGGATAGCGCTAGTGTACGGGGTTCGCTGGTCGGTGGGCTGATGGGCCTGTTTCCGTACTGCATCTCTAAACTCTTGTAATGCGGCAGCATTTGCTATTAAGTGAAAGTAACTGGAGGGAAGAAAATTGAGAAGTTATATTTAAGTGAAGCAGAAAAGCCACAGAGCGAGGATGGGATAGGAACGATGTTTAACATCCACTGGACTCCTCACGGCACTGACTAGATTAACTGTGTTTTCAGACGACTTAACATAATAATGGTCACAACAATGAGAGTATTTTGTAACAAATCAATTTGGTTTCCACTTGTGCGAGTCTTGGAAAGCAGACAGCGCTGTAGTTATTCACACAATTTAAGAACGTGGGTGATTTTCTCTCTGCAACGTGCCCACCCACTCTCAAGCACGGACCTCCGGCTGACCATCGGCCCACCCCACGTCAGTGCAGGAGCTGTTTCACTCACCGGTTCTGCAGTATGGATACGCGTTCCAGGCCTTCTCGTGTACGTTCAGTGCTCCATCAGGAGCCAACATCTGCACAAACCGCGGCACCTTGCTGAAAGAACAACATGGTTTTACTATCCCTCACGTCATGGCGAGTCCGACGTCAGCAAGCTCCTCACAGACCCCGAGAAACACCGGGTACCGCACGGCAACAGGCCCTTCAGCCCAACTCCATCATAGCATCGATCACCCATTCACACTAGTTCTACATTAGCCCACTTTCTCATCCACTCCCTACATAATAAGGGAAATTTACAGAGGCCAATTAACCTATTAATCTGCGGCCCAACTCCTTCATGCTGATTACAATGTCCCATCTAAGCTACTCCAATATCCCTCTAAACCTTTCCTATCCATATACTTGTCCAAATGCCATTTCAATGCCATTTATAGAACCTGCCTCAACTACCTTCTCTGGCAGCTCAGCAGGTCAAGCAGCATACGTGGAAGTAAATGGACAGATGACACTTCTTCAGACTGAATTAGGGTCCCGACCTGAAACGTCACCTGTCATTTTTGTTCACTGCTGCTTCCTGACCTGCTGAGTTCCTCCGGCACTTTGTGTTTTGGTTGTGATTCCAGCACCTGCAGTTCCACGCGTCTCCATTTTACAACCCTAGTTAAATCCCCCCTCTTATATCCCTAAACACCAGCACTTTGTCCTCGCCCACAAGTGCCCATCAGCTCTCATTTGATTCTTTTTGTCTTTGGCCTACACTAGGGACATCTACAAAGCCAATTAATTTAACAACACGTCTTTGGAACGTGGGAGAAGAACAGAAGACCCAAGGGGTCACAGGGAGAACGTGCAAACTCCACCCAGACGATGCCAGAGGTCAGGATCGAAGCCGGGCCCCTGGGACTGAGATAGACAAGCACTGCACCACTTGTTTAGATTGCGTAAGAGGACGCTGCGTGTTTTTAAGGTGGATTCCAGGGTCAAGTCTTCCTCTCTTGCACCAGTCCTGGGGATTCACCTGCAGACTTTCACTGTCTGAAGTACAAAACAGTTGCCCATGAATTCAATGAAAAATTCAGGAGAAGCTTCTTTACCCAGAGAGTGGTGAGGATATGGACAGCTCTCCCACATTTCAAAGACATTAGGCTAATTGACTTTAGTTTGGTTTAGAGATACAGCGTGGAAAGAGGCCCTTCGGCCCACCGGGTCAGCACCGAGCAGCAATCCCCGCACACTAACACTACCCTACACACACTAGGGATAATTTACACTTATACCAAGCCAATGAACCTATAAACCTGTACGTCTTTGGAGTGTGAGAGATGTCCCTAGTGTAGTACCACAGGCAAAGGCCGACATATATACACACACCCCCACCCCCCTCCCACGGGCAAGGGCAGAGGTATAAGGCCCTCAGGGGCTAAGGTATAGATCCCCTCCCACAGGCAGGGGCTGATGTGTATATACCCCCTCTCATAGACAGGGGCTGATGTATATACACCCTCCCACAGGCAGGGGCTGATGTGTATATACCCCTTCTCATAGACAGGGCTGATGTATACGACCCTCAGGGGCTGAGATGTGCAATCGTGGCATTTCAAGGGAAACCAAAAAGGTGTCAGGGAAAGGAATAGAGGACTGCGATGGAAAGAGAGAGTTGGGAGGCTGGTGTAGAGTGGATAATTTGAGCCAGGTTGCTCTTTTCTGTGGCCTGCCTTCAATAATTAAAAGGAATGAATTTGAGCTTCAGCATGCGAGATTGACAGGTTGAATCCTCTAATTCAGTCACCTGCCAGCCACAAAAGGTCAGATCAAATTCACAAAACCCTTGTATATAAATAATAATTTTGAACTTTTCTTTGACTCAACTCAGTTCCCCAGGAAAGTCATGCATCTGAGTAATCTGTGGGGGGAAAGGACAGGCAATGTTTTTGGGCGAGACCCCTTTTCAGACCAGAAACGTTGTCTACCCATTCCTTCCACAGATGCTGCCTGACCTGCTGAATTCCTCCAGCACTTTGTTTATTGCTCAAGACCCGAGCATCTGCAGTTCCTTGTGCCTCCATGCAAGGGATCTGTTCAGTTTAGGGATAGGAATAGCCTGTAACTAGACAGTTGCCAATATCAGGCTAGCATTATTACACAGCCCCCACACGCATTAATAGTCAACCTCCCTCCATGACCTCTCCATACACCTATCAAGCACCGTGCAGTTCAGTAACAGAATATCATTGACATCTCCAATGAGCCATGAACTTAAAGAATGCCGGAAGCTGCAACGGAGAAGTGGGGAGAGCTGCAGCCAGGGACCCAGTTTCGATCTTGACCTCCGGTGCTGTGTGGACTTTGCATATTCTCACAAAAGTTCCAGTTTTATCCCAAACATACTGGGGTTGGTAAATTGCCTGCTTTACATTGCCCGAGGTAGGTAGGAGAAGAATCGGGATGGGGGTGGGAGGTCAAGAGTTGATGTGCGGGACAGAAGTTTGCAGGCGAGAATGGGATGAGTGGGAGCGCTGAGACCAAATGGTTCCTGTGTCAGAAATATGAAATAAAATCAAGCTCGGCACGGTGTCACAGCGGTAGAGTTGCTGCCTTACAGCACCAAAGACCCGGGTTCCATCCTGACTACGGGTGCTGTCCTGACGGAGTTTGTACGTTCTCCCCATGACCTAAGTGGGTTTTCTCCGGGAACTCGGTTTCCTCCCACACTCCAAAGATGTACAGGTTTGTAGGTTAAATGGCTTCAGTAAAATGGGTGTAGGATAGTGCTAGCGTAAAGGGAGCACTGGTCGGCACGGACTCAGTGGGCTGAAGGGCCTGTTTCCGTGCTGTATCTCTAAACTAAACCATTAGCTGTGTTATCAACCATGCTTCTTTATCTATTTCACTAACAAAAGGTATCTTTTGCGATTGAACAATCCTCTGAAGGATTCGTATGAAAGCAGTTGAAATATTTAGGGTCATAGAGTCATATGATAAAGTATGTGCCTCAATCAAAACTGACCCAAATTCTGCTTGCCTTTGATAAACAGTTTTTATCAAGAATCACCTGTCCATTCTATCTAAAGAATCTCTCAACCTCCATCAATAACCAATTCCTAAAGTTATCCATTAATCGTTCACTGTCATCTTTCCATTTGTACAGGTATTTTCTATCTGAAGGTAAAACTGCACTTCCCTCTCAACACCATCCCGTTTGTGTTGGCCACCCCTGTACTAAGTACAAAGCTCACCGGCTAATCTTCAGCTCCACACAATGTTCATGATAAATCGAGAATTTGTTTCTTTGTATTCCCACCCAATATCTACCAAGAGCAGCACCCTCCCAGTGACTCCTGGAATCTAAGGAGCGCTATCTGCGCACAGGCACGTGGTGTGGGCCTTGGGTGTAACGACTTCAGCAGACTCACACTGAAGGTGAAGGAAATCAAATGAGAAGGTTGCAAGAAGCTGGCCTGTAGTTCGTCTATTTTAGCAAACGAATGGACAATTACATTGAGGTGATGTAATGCACAAAGGGTTCGACTGTGTGGATGGAAAAAAACTAAGTGTCTAAAGCAAGTGAGAGTAGGGGAGAGCCTTTAAATTAGCCAGACAGTTCAGGAAAGTGAAAACAGACAATAAATGCTTTTCGTCGACTCCAGGACTTTTGTTTTCTAGGCCTCCATTCCCTCATCTTCACCATGGATGTCCAGTCACTCTACACCTCCATCCCCCACCAGGAGGGTCTCAAAGCCCTCCGTTTCTTCCTCGTCCAGAAAACCAACCAATCCCCGTCTACTGATACTCTCCTCCGTCTAGCGGAGCTGCTCCTTACCCGCAATACCTTTTTGTTTGAGTCCTCCCATTTCCTACAACTGCAAGGCGGTAGCTATGGGCATGCGCATGGGCCCTGCCTCTTTGTAGGATACGTCGAACAATCCTTGTTAGAGACATACTGTGGCCCTATCCCCGGACTCTACCACCGCTCCATCGACGACTGCATTGGTGCTACCTCCTGCACCCACACGCAACTCACTGACTTCCATCCGGCACTCAAATATACCTGGACCGTTTCCGACATTTCCCTACCATTTCTAGACCTCACTATCCCCATCACAGGTGATAGACTACTGACCTACATCCACTGTAAACCCAATGACTCCCATAGCTATCTGGACTACACTTCTTTCCACCCTGCTTCCTGTAAGGACTCCATACCCTCCTCCCAATTCCTCAGTCTACGCCGCATCTGCACCCAGGATGAGATATTCCACACCATGGCATTGGAGATGTCCTCATTCTTCAGGAAACGGGGGTTCCCTTCTTCTACCATAGATGAAGCTCTCACCAGGGTCTCTTCTAAACCCCGTAACTCCGCTCTCACTTCCCATCCCCCCACTCGTAACAAGGGCAGAGTCCCCCTTGTCCTCACCTTCCACCCTACCAGCCGTCACATACGACAAATAATCCTCCGACATTTTTGCCACCTCCAACGTGATCCCACCACTTGCCACATCTTTCCATCTCCTCCCTGTCTGCTTTCCGCAGAGACCGCTCCCTCCGTAACTCCCTGGTCAATTCGTCCTTTCCCACCCGAACCGCCCCCTCTCTGGGCACTTTCTCTTGCAACCGCAGGAAATGCTACACTTGTCGCTTTACCTCCCACCTTGACTCCATTCAAGGACCCAAGCAGTCTTTCCAGGTGCGGCAGAGGCTCACCTGCACCTCCTCCAACCTCATCTATTGCATCTGCTGCTCTAGATGTCAGTTGCTCTACATCGGTGAGACCAAGCGTAGGCTTGGCGATCGCTTCGCCGAACACATCCGCTCGGCTCGCAATAACCAACCTAATCTCCCGGTGGCTCAGCACTTTAACTCCCCCTCCCATTCCGAATCCGACCTTTCTGTCCTGTGCCTCCTCCATGGTCAGAGTGAGTTCCACCGTAAATTTGAGCAGCAGCACCTCATATTTCACTTGGGCAGTTTACACCCCAGCAGCATGAAAATTGACCTCTAATTTCAGGGAGTGCTTACTTTCTCCTCCCCTTCTCCCCCCCCCCCCCCCCCCCCATCACATCAGTCTGAGGAAGGGTTTCGGGCCGAAACGTTGCCTATTTCCTTCGCTCCATAGATGCTGCCTCACCCGCTGAGTTTCTCCAGCATTTTTGTCTACCTCAGACAATAAAAATATTTGTTATTATTCCTCCAGTTTCCTCCCCTCTACTTTCAATCTGAAGAAGGGGCCCAACGCAAAACGTCACCCGTCCTTTTTCTCCAGAGATACGGCCTGATCCGCTGAGTTACTCCAGCATTTGTGTCTACTAATATTTTTACCATATTATTTCCTTACAATAGTCCTTCAAGACAATGCTGGCTCATGGACCAATTCCATTAGTTCCATTCTTCCACTTATTTCCCTAATAACCTGTTCCCTCTCATGCTTATTAAATCCTGCCTGACTGTCTAAACACCCACCCATACCAGGCGCAGCTTACATAGGCCAGCTAATCGATCACAACCCAAGTGCTGGAGTACCTCAGCGGGTCAGGCAGCATCTGGGAAAGGAATGGATAGGCGAGGTTTTGGGTCGGGATCATTCTTCAGAAGGGATGTGGAAGGAAAAAGGAGCACTTGGGAAATACCCACAGGGACCACAAGCAAACTCCAGTCCAGGCTGGAGGTCAGATTCAAACCCAAGTCTCTGCCCAAGGCAGCAGGTCCACTCGCTGCCCCGTCACTGTGCCTCCCGTATTCCACTCCCCAAAGTCTGCTGATGCTGGGCATCAGTTGAAAATGGAGACTCAAGAGAATGCAGGTGCTGGATCCTTGAGCAAAAAAGAATGAAGTGCTGGAGGATCTCTGCAGGTCAGACAACATCTGAAGAGGACTGAACGAGGGTCTTGACTGGAAATGTTAATTGTCTACTTTCCTCCACAGATGCTGCCTGACTTGCTGAGTTCCTCCACTACTATGTTTGTGCAATTACTTTACTTTAGATACAGTGAGGAAACAGGCCCTTCGGCCCACTCCTGCCAGTGATCACCCTTACACCAGCACTCTCCGACACACTAGGGACAACTTCACAATTTTTACCAAAGCTAATTAACCTACAAACATGAACGTCTTTGTAGAGTGGCCCACCTAGTCCACACTGATCATTAACCACCGGCTCACACTAGTTCTATGTTATCCCACTTTCACATCGCTACAGACTAACGGCAATTCACAGAGGGCAATTAACCTATAAACCTGCACGTTTGAGATATGGGAGGAAACCAGATCATGCAGAGGAAACCCATGCTGTCACAGGCAGAATGTGCAAACTCCACACAGACAACACCCAAAGTCAGGATAGAATCTCGGTCTCCTGCGCTGTGCGGCAGTGGTTCTACCAGCTATGCCACTGTGCCACCTTAACACCCGTCACTTGTTTTGAATGCCCTCTACTTGTTCCTACCATCTAATGGTCCATTTGAATCCATACAACTTTGTTCCCACTATGTGGTTGGACGCTTGACCCTTGCTAGTCACAGGTCAGCCACTGCAGGATGACCCAGCCACACAATCCTCACCTTCGCTCCCTCTTTACATTTACAGTGCATGGCTCCAGTGATGCAACACCACTTCAAATCAGCCCCTTCTCCCGATGCTGTATCTTGCCCCGTGACAATGCTTGTGAGCTGACTGGATAGTGAGAGGCAGATAGACAGCAAGTCTGCCCTGGCCCTGCCTCATTGACACAGCTCCGGTCTGGTTGGAGCCCAGAGGTCATCCTTACCGCTGTAGATGGTAGATCTTGTGCGTATACTGTCCTTTCTCGCCATCTTTCTCGTACGGTTCATTTTTTAACACTTCAACTCCCTCGCCGCCGCCCGTCTCATTCTTACTCGCCTCTGCTACAGAAAACAGTTGCCCCACCTGGTACTGGAGGGTCAAACAAAGAACAGAGTCATTTAAGAGCTTGTGGAAGTGACTGTTTTCAGTGGCAAATTCAATGAGCACACCATTACTGTGAAAATATTCATGGGTCTAAAGACTACTCGACTTGACCTCAATGTTTTGCATTGCATTAGAAATGGAACGTGTTGAACATATCGTTTTACATCACATGTGCCAATAGGATTATGTAGTCACTGAAGCACTTACAATGCAGTCTCCATGATGCAGGTCACACAATAAACAGACAGCATCGATGTCCTTTTCTATAACATTGAATGCTTGTTTGAAAGATACAGCTGGAAACAAGCCCTTCGGCTCACTAAGTTCATGCTGACCATCGATCACCCATTCACACTAGTTATCCCACTTTCACATACACATCCTGCATTCTAGAGGAAATTTAGAGGCCAATTAGCCTGCAAACAGTAATGCCTTTGGGATGTGGGGGGAAATTGGAGAACGCAGAGGAAACCCACGTGATCACATGAAGAGCGTGCAAACTTCACACAGACTGCACCAGAGGTCAGGGTGGATCTGGGGAGTCTCTGGTGCTGCAAGGCCACAGCTCTGCTAGCTGCACCACTGTGCTGCCCACATTGGCCATGAATAAATTGGTTACGACGTTAAAATGGTGCAGCAGAGCAGTCCCGCCCAACAGTCTGGGTTTAACACCTGGCCGTGAAGACGAATGCTGCACAGTTACGCAGCGGTAGAGCTGCTGCCTTACAACGCCACAGATCCGGGTTCGATCATGACACGTTCGATCGTGCTGTCTGTACGGACTTTGTACGCCCTCCCTGTGACTGCGTGGGTTTTCTTTCGCTGCTTCAGTTTCCTCCCGCACTCCAAGAACGTGTAGGTTTATTGGCTTCTGTAACTGTCCCTATTGTGTAGGATAGGACTAGTGTATGGGCGATTGCTGGTCGACATAGACTCGGACGGCCAATGGGCCTGTTTCCACGCTGTATCGGCAAGCTAAACTAAACTGCACCCCGAGCAGTTCAGCATCTCCGTGGTGCAACAGTGGGAGTCCCAGGTTGGATTAATTCACTGCATACGGCTGGAACCTACAGTCTTCTGAATGAGGGCGAGGATACGGTTGCCACAGCTGATATTGGCTCGAGGGGAGTTGTTCACTTTCTGCAGGTTTGCGTGGATCAACTAGTTTCCCCAAGGACCCAGTGGGCCCTGCGGCAGGCAGAGTCCTGGCCAGGCCATGGACTACAGGGTAAAGGCAGGTGCTGAGTGCCTTGCCCTGCCTGACCCTCAAATGGCGTGGCCAGGAGTCGCTTCAGCCTGCTCCCCATTTCAATGGTTCATGGCTGATCCTCTATCTTACACTACCTTATTGCTTGATTCCTCAATGCGTCAGCTCAAGATTGCAGCATCTGCAGTATCTTGTGTCTCCATTCCATCAATTTCAACATGAAAAACTCAATGTCTTCCATAGCTCTCTGGCATGGAGCTCTAGTTCCAACCTTAACCCCATGTTGATGACACCCTACTCTGGGGGCAATGATCCCAGTTTAAAGAAGGTTCTGACCTGAAATATCACCTATCCATGTCCTCCAGAAATGCTGCCTGAGCTAGAGTCCCTCCAGCACTACTGAGCAAGTTTCAGCACCTGCAATTCCTCACATCTCCTGTGCTTCCCTAGTTCTGGATTCTCTTGCCTCTCAGCACCTACCGTTCCCACCTCGATGAGATCGCCTGTCTATACAAAACAAAGTGCTGGAAGAAAGTGGGTCAGGCAAAAACTGTGGAGTTAATGGACACACGACGTTTCGGAATGGGACCCGTCTGAAGGAGGATCCAACCCAAAACGCTGCTTGTTGATTCCCTCCACGTTGCTGAACGACCCGCTGAATTCCACCAGTGGTTCATTTTTCTTTCATTCAAGATTCCAGCATCTATAGCTCTTGTCTCGTCTCCCTTATCTCCTAACCCCTGCAATGAAGACTAATGTTCTAAATGAGTCCCAAGGAACTACAGATGCTGGGAAGCACCTGTTGCTGAACATAACATGAAAGAAAGAGCAGGAGTAACTCAGTGGGTCAGACAGCATCTTTGGAAATCACAAACAGGCGACGTCTTGGAGCAGGACCCTTCATCAGAGTAATTGTAATGGGGAGGTGGGGGCTGGCAGGGGCGGAAAACCCGGGGGGGCAAAGGGGACATGTCCCCTCCATGTTTTGAGAGGTGGGGGACATCCCCCCCCCCCCAAGTTTTTGTAATCCGGATTTTAAAATCTCCACTTTCCGCGAGACAGTGGAGGTGGGACTGCTGATCGATGGTGCCGATTGGACGAAAGAGACGTCGGTCAGCAGGCAATGGGGGTGGGACATGATGTGGGTGAGTGCTCGCATACGTGTGCAGCCGCCAGAAATTTGTGTTCCCCGTCCCCTCCATGTTTTTATAGCGAGTTCCGCTCTTGGAGGCTGGGCAAAGCCTAGTAAGTGATGGGGAACGCATGTGATAGAGCAGTATGGTGGCCCAACGGTAGAGTTGCTGCTTTAAAGCGCTTACAGCGCCAGAGACCCAGGTTCGATCCGACTATGGGTGCTGTCTGTATGGCGTTAGTATGTTCTCCCTGTGACCGTATGGGTTTTCTCAGAGATCTTCGGTTTCCTTTCCTCCCACACCAAAGATGTACAGGTTTATAGGTTAATTGGCTTGGTATAAATGTAAATTGTCCCTAGTATGTGTTGGATAGTGTTAATGTGGGGGGTTGGGGGGAAATCGCTGGTGAGTGTGGACCCGGTGGGCCGAAGAGCCTGTTTCCGCGCTGTATCTCTAAACTAAAAACTGTGAGGGGGATAAGGCAGATAGGTGGACAAAGGCAAGAGATGAAAAATTAACTACAAAAGGTTGTAAAGTAAGGAGAGAAGCGTGAAACCTGAAGCCAGAGGATGGGATATGTGGGGAAGGGGTAGGGGAGATAGGGGGGTGAGGAGGAAAGGGGGAGGCGTTGGTTGTGCCCACGTTATCTCTGCATTTGATGAATCATACCAACGATCACGATTTTCTCGCTGTTTTCCTATTCTGCTGTCGGCTCCCTCACCTTGCCCACATTCGGCTATCTCTTCACAGTTCATGTTCACACCCAGCCTGGGACAGTTAAAATTGCATTACAATCTGTCCTTCCACCCGATCTCAATACAGATTGAAGGCACCCTGCTCCTCACAGTCTGTCAAGCTAAACATGAATCATTCAGTTATGCTCTCTATTTTAACCAGAGCAGTATCCAGGCCCTCAAACCTCTGTCCATATGCAATGTATTTTGTGTGTTAACTTATTTAGACAATGATCGCGTATGTCAGCGAGCAAACTGTTCACAGACAGGTTCACAGAATTCAGCATTGTACATTCAACATCCACTTTATAGCAAAGGTATTCACCACCACCTTCAGTGTACCAACCTCCCTTCTACTGACTCCATTTATACCTCACGCTGGCTCAGCAAGGCCAACAGCATAATCAAAGACGAGTCTCGCACCCTGGCCACTCCCTCTTCTCCCAGAAGTGTGAAAGCGCACACCTCCAGATTCAGGGACAGTTTCTTATCAGGCAACTGAATCATCTTACCACAACCAGAGAGCAGCCCTGAACTACTATATACCTCATTGGTGACCCTTGGACTATCCTTGATCGGATTTTGTTGGCTTCACCTTGCACTAAACATCTATACTCTGTAAATGGCTGAATTGTAGTCATATATTGTCTTTCTGCTGACTGGATAGCACGCTACAAAAGCTTTCATTGTACCTCCTTAAACATGACAATAAACTAAACTGAACTCAACACAACCTTTTGACAATTGAAGAAAGGGGCATTATCCTCTGGGCTTGAACGTTGAATTTTCTCAATTCTGTTAACCCTTGCTGTCTCCTCCCCTTCCCACCTCGCCCTCGGGTCCTGGCATTCCCCCTCTCTCTATCTCTCTCCCCCACCCTAGTCGCACTAGCTTCTCATTTTCACACTACAAACAGCTTACAATGGCTTGTTCCCTTTATCATCAATACTTTTTTGCATATCTTTCATTCATTGTTCTTTATCTCTCCACATCACCGTCTATATCTCTCATTTCCCTGATCCCTGACCAGTCTGAAGAAGGGCCTCGACCCGAAACGTCGCCTATCTCCTTCGCTCCTTAGATGCTGCTGCACCCGCTGAGTTTCTCCAGCCTTTTGTGTACCCCGGCATTTTACAATCATGTTCTCAGGCGTGGTACAAGCTCGGGTCCATGCGCAGCGTAAATCGTAGCCTCCCAAACATTTTGGAACGTGGGCAACTCAAGGGCAAAAATACATCACCCTGTCCCTGCAAGATCTGTCCAATTCAAGATATAATGGCAAATTATCAGATATAACAGTGGAATTAGTAAGAGGATTTTAGACAGGCTCACTGCAGGGAATGGAGAGATATGGATCACCTGCAGGCAGAAGAGATTGATTTAACTCTGCATCATGTTCCACATAGACATGGTGGGCTGAAGGCTGACATTCCTGGGCACCACTGTGCTATGTGTAGAAGGAACTGCAGATGTTGATTTAAACCGATGACCCAAAATGCTGGAGTAACTCAGTGGGAACAGGCAACATCTCTGGAGAGAAGGAATGGGTGATGTTTCGTGCAGGGTCTCAACCCGAAACGTCACCCATTCCTTCACTCCAGAGATGCTTTTTTGTGCCCGCCACTGTTCTTTAATGTACTTAAAGCTTCTTACTCTTGGGAATCTCTAATTGACACCGGCCCATAATGGGGCAGCAGCATTGGGGGTCATGTTGAGATCCTCAAGGCCGTGAGTGGTGAAGACAAAGGCCATGCACCATCTCATAGCCTACCCACTCGCCCGCCCAGCCACCCATTATCCCACCCACGCCAGTCTGCAGCTCCCATCACGGCCTCATTGTGTATTCGGCATGTTGGCAAATACTCTCTTGAACTTCTACATGTGCACGGTAGAGAGCACACTGACTGGTTGCATCACCAACTGGTCCGGATAACTCGAACGCCCAGGAACAAAGACCCTCACCACAGTCTCATTTAGCCACTACCATCGGGAGGAAGGTACAGGAGCCTGAAAACCGCAACCTCAAAAACAGCTTCTTCTCAACAACCATCAAAGTCTTGTATACTGCACACTGACCTCAACTATCAACTTCTATGGACTGTCTTTGGTTGCACTAAGGACTTTGATTTTTGCACTAGTACTATGGTTACTAATTTTATTAAATTAAGTTTGAGCCTGTAAAGCTGCTGCAAGTACAAATGTCATTGCCCCACTGTCATACATACATATGACAGTTAAACACTCTTGTTTTGCCTCCCCAGACCACTCAAAACTGGAGTGCAAGTGACCCCCAATCTTCAGGAACAGTGGCAACATATCCAAAACACTCTTACTCACCTTGCCCATTACATATTAAAATATTAGATAGTCAAACAATGTCCCCAGCATTAACACTTGTAGATTCTGTGTAATCACATTATAATTTCTCAAGTTTCCTGTTACCACATCTTTAAATGACATCCAGCATTTTCTTGTCAAGAAAATAGCGACAGGTTAGCAGTGGCCTCACAAAACAGTCCCATGGCAAGAACAATGAAGGAAATAGAACTTTCTTAAAAAACAGCTTGTTTTCTTTGCTCTACAAGGAGAGGAGGAACATTCAACTACTGTTGAAAAGGGAGCTGTGAAAGTATTTGAAAGGAAGGGGCTTGGAGAGTAGTGAGGAGAGTGTGGGACTGTGAGACTGAATGGATAGCTCCTCCACAGTACCTGTGCTGATTTAACGGGGTGATTGATGCTCCTTTACAATCTGTCCTTTCATCCGACTTGAATACAGTCTGCAAATGGATGCAGGCACAATGTTCGGAACAGTCTGTCAACCTAAAAATGACCCATTTATTTATACTCCATTTTCTCTCCTTTAACCAGGCCTTTGCCTGTGACCCCATTAAATGCAAAACCTTGTGTCTGAATAAGAAACGAATCATTGTGATTCTGTGAAAAAGGCAGCCAAAACAAGGTGGCCGTGTTACCGGACCAGCAGTACGAGGGCTGGATGAATGATCTGAAAGAGAGACGTTCAAATCCTTCACAACAGCTGGGAATTTAAATTTACTTAAATAAATGCGGAATAAAAATATATTCTTGCTGTTGCTGAGGCTGGAACGGCAGATTGTGATTACAATCCCATCTGCTTCTCTAGTCTCCTTTGGGGAGAGAAATCAGGTATCCTTACCTGGGCTGTCCAATGGACAACTCCAGATCCATAGCATGTGGTTGACTGAGTGCCCATGTGACACGGCCTGCTCTGACATTATGCAAGGGTCCTCGTCACGGTTCATCCCAAACAGCTGTGTGACGGAGAACTCTCGGGCTGTTCCCAGGGACACAGAGACAGACATCGTGCTGCTGGAAGATCCTCAACTCGGCGAAAGATGCTCTTTGGTCTGCCCGCAACTTGATAGCCTCCCGGCAGAGCGAGATGTCCATCAGGGAATGTTGCCAACTGGTCCATTCCACACAGTCCAATTTTCACAATGGGGTAGAGGTGAATTGGACAGTACCCTAGCTTATGTAAGGACTGTTCAGAAACCTGATAACAGAGGGGAAGAGTCTGTGGTGTTCCACAGTCTGCAGTGCGTGCTCTCAAGCTTCTGTATCTCTGCCTGACTGGTGCGGGTGGAAAGAATGACCGGGATGGGACAAGGCTTTGTTTATATTGGCTGCTTTACCGAGACAGCATGAAGGGTAGAAGGAGTAAATGGTGAAGAGTCACCAACTTCTACAGATGCATCATAGAAAGCATTTTATCAGGATGCATCAAAGCTTAGTTTGGGAACAGCTCCATCCAAGACCACAAGAAATTGCAGCGAATTGTGGACACAACCCAGACCAGCCGGGGAACTGATGCACTACAATGCTGATAACTATATCCTGCACGTTGTATCTTGTACAATGCACCTTCCCCATTGCTCTTATTGTACTTGAGTTTGCCTTGATTGTATTTATATACAGTATAATCAGATTTGAGTGGAGAGCATGCAGAACAAAGCTTTTGACTGTATGTTCATACATGTGTCAATAACAAACCAAAACCGAAACATAGGCAATTTGGCACGGAGAGATTTTCTTTCCTAAAAAATTCTTAGTAAACCCCCTTCTCCTACTGATCTTCCTGAACATTGTCTCCACCATTGCCAGAGTGAGGCCACACACAAACTAGAGGAACAGCGCCTCACATTGCGCTTGGGTAGCTTACAACCCAACGTATGAACATTACACTCTGCATTCTCTAACCATCTCGTTTCTGGCTTTCACGCCTTCTCCAAACAGCCCCGACCCAAAACGACACAGATCCATTTCCTCCACATATACAGCCTGACCCGCCAGCACTTAATTTTTTGTTTTCATAAACTAGATTACTGTTACCATCTCTGTATTCCAGACCTATTTAACTAAATTAAATGCAATATGGGCATTTAAATTCATGTCTCTGCATTACTCATCTTGTAAAATTATTACTCTACCCTACCCATATACTCTACCAGACCCATAATAGTTACATTCTATAGTGTGTAGTGTCTTTTTCTTTTTTCCTTATATATGGATGTGGATTTATTTTGTATGGGTGAATGGTAATCTGATTTCGTCTCTGGAAACCACTTTGGCTTCAATGTGATTTGATCTAAAAGTGCTTTACAAAATAAAAATGACTTACTTACTCCCCACAAAACATTAATTGGGCACCACATCACCCATGCAACAGCAACAAGGACAATGATGTTTTATTTTTTTTATTTTGCAAATATGTAAACACAATGTGTTTTAAAAAACAGAACACTAGTGGGTCTAGTGTAGATGGGGCGTCTTGGGCGGCATGGGCTGGTTGGGCAGAAGGGCCTGTTTCCATACTGTACGAGTCTATAACTGGGAAGCACAGCTGTAGTTCTCGGGAGGTTGGACACAGACAGCCGGAAGACTAGCTCAACACTTCATCATTTGGTTTGCTTTGCAATTAAATTATACAATCAATTATGACTGTTGACAATGACTCTATTTAAAGCAGCTTCAGAGCAGGGATCAGGTTAATGTCATTAGATCCTAATGCTTCACTTGCAGCAGCAACTGTGACTATGCTGATAAGAACTAACGGATTTCAAGGTGGCAACCTAACCCACCAGCTTTAGGGGGAGCATGATCTGTGCACACCAGCGCCCCAGACAGCTGCACCCCAATACACCAAGTGCTACAGGAACTCAGCGGGCCAGGAAGCAAGGATCTCGACTCGAAACATCACCCATTCCTTCTCTCCAGAGATGCTGCCTGTCCCACTGAGTTACCCCAGCGCTTTGTGTGTCTGTGGAGGGAATTGAATGACACTGTTGCAGACTGTTATTTTCACACATTTGGTCAAAGTAAACCCAATCAAACCAAGATATTTAAATTGTCCAAGCCTATCTGATCTCATTAGCTGGTGGCAACTAACTGCTGATTTAAAATGTTTTCTGGTTAAAACCATGAGCTGCAATCTCATGGAACCCATTGGACATGTTTTCTGCAATCACCAGGTCCCCACTCTGACACCAAATCCTTTGTTCATACATTACAACTTTCTGAAGGTTCAGTCCACAAAAGAGGAATTCCCTGTTGCTGAGTTCTTCCAGCAACTCCAGAGACACTATAAGGCATAGCTTTAATGTGAAGGTGACAAACTTTAAAGAGGTGCAGGGCAAGTTTTTTTTTACAGAGTGGTGGGTGCCTGGTACGCGCTGCCAGGGGAGATGGTGGAGACAGATACAATAGTGGTGTTTATGAGCCTTTTACATAGGTACGTGGATATGCAGGAAATGGAGGGATATGGATCATGTGTAAGTGGATGATGCTAGTCTATCTTGACATCATGTTTGGCACACACATTGTGAGCCAAAGAGCCTGTTCCTGTGCCATACTGTTCTACGTTAAGATAGTCACCGCTTGCAAATGCTTTAATTTCTTCTGTATGTAACGATGCTCCCTTAACAATAGGTATAGAATCATACAGCACACCAACAGGCCTTTTAGCCCAACTTGTCTGTGTCTCTCCATATCTCTCCAAACCTTTCTTATCAGTGTACTGCTTGTGTATACTACTCTTATAACAAATGTAAAGCACTTTGGTCAACGAGAGTTGTTTTTTAAATGTGCTATATAAATAAATGTGACTTGACTTGTCCAGGTATCTTATAAACACTGTTATAGCATCTGCCTCAACAACCTCCTCTGGCAGCTCATCCCATTTACCCATCACCCTCTAAGTGGAAAAAGTTGCCCCTCACGTTTTATTACATTTTGCCCCTCTCACCTTAAACCTCAAGGGCTGAAGGAGGCCGGGCAAGGAGAGGGATGACGGTTTGCTTGCCAATCCAGACTGAGGCAACGGCTGGAGGTCCTGGGCGCGCCTGGATCAAGCGCCACTCCAGAAGACTGAAAAAGTGGACCGGACTAGACTTTGAAAATTACGCCAAAACCTGGCGACTCTTGTGGGTTATTACTACACACTTTGTACTAATTGCGGACTGTGCTTAAGTATGCTAATACTTTACTGAACGATGCAATATAGAATTTCACTGTATCTCTGTAGGTGATAATGAAGAACTATTGAACCATGTCCTCGGGTCATAGGTCGACAGCTCCAGGTCACCATGTCCATTGACACACAAAGATATAGACAAAGCTGTGGAAAGGTAGAGGGAGCTTTACTCTGTACCTAACCCGTGGTGTCCCTGACCTGGGGACACGAGATGGGAACACACAGAGGCTATATTCCATGCCTCCATGGAGTCTGGATTAATGCTTCCACAGGTACTGGCAGACTGCGGAGTTCGCCAATGCAGAGCACTGGCATCTTTTACCTCAGGGACTGGTGCCATGAAGGAGGTCAGGCTGCAGTTTGCTGGAAGCAGCTTTGTGGTTTAAATAGGCAGATCTCAAACTATGACGTGACAGGAGGGAGAATGCACAGACGGCAGGGATGCTTATAACTCACAGACCCTTCAGCGGGCAGAGCAGAGAGGCTCCGCTCCGCCCAACCTTGAGCTGACCTGCTTAACGACAATCAGTCTGCATCCTAATGGATCACAGTTGCCCAAGGATCAATGGAACAATGTGCTCCAGATTAACACTGCAAGAATCATACGTGTTTAATTGTCGTATATACCCACAACGGAACAATGAAATTCATACTTGCAACAGTGTAAATGGCCCATTAGCTATACACATAATAATAAAAAATTAAATGCATTAATAACCACAATAATAATGCAAAAAAGGTCTGCAGTGCAACCAAAGACACAGTCGATAGTAGTTCATAGCTAAGGTTAGGACAGTGTAGTGTTCAAGAGCTGATGGTTGCTGGGAAGTTGTTCTTGAACCTTGTGGTCAGAGTATTCAGGCTCGTGTACCTTCTTCCTGACGGTAGGGACGAGGGTACAGGAATGCAGCACATTCTCTGCGTACATGGTTCAGGACAAGGCAAAGCAGCAGCTTAAACACATACAATCCACTTGTGTCTCTCCAAATATAGCAAGGATGAAAAATACATGCAATAGCAAGACAAGAGTACTTTACAAACAATTTGCATTTATATAGCATCTTTAATGTGGCTTAAACCACCCAAGGCAGGTTGCACCACACCAGTTAAGGAGTTTAGGGCCATCAATCAAAATCAAAGAGACAGGAGGTTCAAAAGAACTTAGAAATTATATAGCAGGTACTGAAGTTAAGAGTTCAAGAGCTCATGCACTGGCAACTGATTTAGTTCAGGATGTTCGAGAGATCTCAGGGTTTATAATCTTCCAGATGGTCAATGAACTGAGTTCAATAATCTTTTCACTTCACGTCATTTTTGATTTCACAAAATGAGGCCCAGGACACACAAAGACACTGTCCACATGGATTATAGTTTGGAAATCCAGAGAGTGGTTTCTGGACATTTTGCAACACCTTGGGAGAATAAACTGACCATTAGAGGAGCAATGACACTTGGCATTAAAATAAACTCTTTTAGCACCAAATGAGAGATTTGATACAGCATATAGAGACTGAATTGATCATTCCTCATTACATTGAGGAAATACCGTCACACGAACGGACAATTCCAAAACAGGGACAAATCTGCTGGGATCCAGGGAAAGAACAGCATGGCACTAACTAACCTTCCAACTCAATTTCCAAGATTCTGCAATTCACTATTTACCCTTAAGTGACATGACATTATTTTAAATAGAGTCAGAGTCAGAATCACACAACATGGAAACAGGGTCTGCCAACCAGGATGTGCATCCAAGCTAGTCCCAATTGCTTGCATCTGGCCCATTTCCCTCGTAACCTTTCCTACCCACTTACCCGTCTCAATGTCACCATTGTAACTTCCTCGAGTTTGTTCCATATACACACGTAAACACTACACGAGGAATGCCCCCCCCCCCTCCCCCCCCAGTCTCTCAAATCATTTCCCCTTCTCCATAACAGCCTGCAAAATTACCGGTAGTCTTCTGGCTAATGTCTTATAGTTGCACTTTATGGATTAAAATATTTCACGTAAAACTTTCCAAGCTTTGGCAGTGGTCTGCAATACTCATGAACCTCTAGTTGAGCGAGGTTGCCGCACACAGTGCAGAATGACTCAACTGTTGGCGCAGCGAGAGGAAATTACAGACGCTCCGAATGAATAAAGGTGATGGAACTATCCAACCTGCCAGCCACCAGACTCAAACGTCCAGCCCTGCACTCATACCCACGGTTTCACTGCACTGGAAGCTTGGGGCGGATTATATGGTGGACTGTAGACAACTTGTAACCACGGACGTGACTCAGAGGGAGGGAAGGATAATCAAAGTTCTAATCATAAATTATTTTCAAAGCTCGCTTTGTGTTAATGCCTTAATGCTATTAAACAGCTTAGCAACTGCAACATGTCACTCAGATTATACACAAAGATAAACATCGAGGGTGAGGGGACCAAGTTTGAAGCAAGAGAAATAATATGCCTCTGGACGAGAAACAAAGCTCAATTTCAAGACGCCCGTTTGCTCTCCCCAATGACCCACCACATCAACATTCTCATACTAATCTCAGTGGTGTTGGGGATTGCAGAGCAGACAATGGAGCAGCAACTGGACAATGGGTGCCTTACGGCACACCGAGTGAACATTGAATCGTCCAATTTTAGGCAACCTCTGACAACCCCCTCCCTCCGCTTTCTCCCCTTCCCTCCCTCGTCCCGTGCTTCACCTGGACCCGCACCTATTTCTATCCTCCCCCCTCCTCCAACATTCCTTCCTCTGGCTTCACAATTTGCAACTGTTCAACCCTTCCATCTGACACCGACTGCTTTAATCTCCAGCCTTGGCTCCAACCATGCGCCTATCAATAACCCCCCTTCCCCGTGTCCACCTATTACGGGCCACACTGTGTCGTGCCTTTCCTTTCTCTCAGCTTTCTTCCCCCTCCCTCCACCGCCTGCAATCAGTCGGAAGAAGGGCACTCATCGAAAATGGCACCTATCCATGTTCTAGGTAGGAACTGCAGATGCTGGTTTAAACCGAAGATAGACATAAAATGCAGGAGTAACTCAGCGGGGCAGCATCTCTGGATAGAAGGAATGGTGACGTTTTGGGTCGAGACCCGAAATGTCACAAATTCCTTCAATCCAGAGATGCTGCCTGTCCTGCTGAATTACTCCACCACTTCATGTCCTTGTGTGCAAATCAGCCTCTGCAATTCCTTTCCACGGGTACTGCCTGACCACTAGAGACTTCCCAGCATTTTCTCATTTTACTTTTTGGATTTGCAGTGTCCATTTCTTCTGTGAGAACCCCAAGTCAAGAAGCCAAATAATCAGAAGTGATATACATTGAACACAGTAAAGCACAGGAACAGGCCCTTCAGCCCACAATGTCCATGCTGAACATGATACCAAGATAAACTCATCTCTGCCAGTGCGTGGTCCAAGTGCGTCTAGTCTATTCCCTGCATATGTACGTTCTGATCCAAAAACAAACGCTACTTTCATATCTGCCTCCATCTCCATCCCTGGCAGCACATTCCAGGCACCCACCATCCTCTGTAAAAAAAAAAACTTGCCCTGTACATCTCCTTTAAACTTTGCCCCTGATAAAGCTATAGTTTATGGCATTTCCACCCTGGGATGAGGAAACACCTTACAACACAAGGAAGTGGAAACTGAGAAGCATCTTCGCAAACAATTGTGGATACTGGGGGTTTCTTCTAGTTTAGAGATACATGGAAACAGGCCCTCTGGCCCACTGACCATCAATCATCCATTCACAGTAGTCCGATATCATTCCACTTTCTCATCCACTCCCAACACTTGAGGGGTAAATTACAGAGGGCAATGAACCTACAAATGCACATGTCTTTGGGTTGTGGGAAGAAACCAGAGCACCAGGAGGAAACTATGGGGGTCACAGAGACAACGTGCAAACTCCACCCAGACAGCACTCAAGGTCAGGGTCAAACCCGGGCGGGTCTCTGGGGCTGAGAGGCAGCGGCTCCACCAGCTGCGCGATTGTACCAATTTAGTAAATTTAGATGTAAGCTCTGTTGGAGTTTTCAAAACCAAGATGGGTCTTGTTGACATTCGAAGGCATACTGATGGATGAGTAAAGAAGGCAGAATACAGATCAGACACGAGTTAATTGAAGGTTGGAGTGGCTGCAAGCTCCCTGCTCCATATAAGGAGCAGAGGACGAATAGCAGCTCCAAGTAGGAGGATGAAGCAGAGAGTGAGTGAGAGTTGTCCTCAAACAAAATTCAATCACTCTGTGCTGCTAAAAATAGACAGTTGCCATTGGCAGATATCACCTCAGTGAGAGGTTGTGTACACAGAACTCAGGCAGAAATACTTCTATTTTTAACCTGGTTAAACATTGCCGACATGCGCCATTAGCAAACAGTGGGTGCTAGAGCAATCAGCCCCGAGGATGGAGGAAGTGAGGTACCAGAAAATACGATAAAACAACCTCAAATGCATCGTAGAAACAGGGAGACCTGGAGCTCGTGATCATTAACCTTAGTAGGGGGCAGGACAATCAGCAAAGAATGCTATAAAGAACACTCGATCCTGTGCAGTGAATTCAAAACCCTCGGCTTAAACTAAACAACTCTTTAAACAGTCCCCAGCTAAACTATTCCCATGTGTGGGAAGGGTGTCAAGGTCTTGGAGAGGGCACACAAGAGATTTATTGGAATTCAGGTCGAAAGGTCTCCGTTCTGCAAGGCTGAAGAGGCTGGGTCTGTTCCCGGAGCAGATTAAAAGATTTAATAGTAGTGTTTGAAATTATGAAGATTTGAGAGGGTAACTTGGAACCTGGTCCCACTGGGACAAGGGTCGATGACCAGAGGGCACATGTAAAGCAACTGGCAAAAGAACCCGAGGGGAAGTGACATAGCATTAAGGCGAGCGGGACAAAGGTTCAAAGATGTGCAGGAGGCAAGTTTATTTTATTGACACAGAGTGGTGGGTGCCTGGAACATGCTGCCAGGGGTGGTGATAGAGGCAGATATCATTGTGGCATTGAAGAGGTTTTTAGACAGGCATATGGATATGCAGGGAATGGAGGGATATGGATCAGGTGCAGGCAGCTGGGGATCTGTTCCTGTGCTATACTGTTCTATGTTCTATCTGGCAGGGGCAATGGGGCCGCTCGCCTGTGGCAACTAAGTTAAACCTGCCCAAGGGGATGAAGCGATTCTCTGGAACCCACAACACTATCCTGTGTCCCCACTTGTCACACTGAAGAACATGAAGGACAGATTCACCACCACTTATCTACTGCAATTCAGTAATTCACTGATATTGAAATTACATTTATTCCCCCAATTGCCAGGCACCCAAACTCTTTCACAGTTTGTGAAGTCTCTTGCACTTCATAGGCTAAGGGTGTACAAGAGTTAAGGGTGTTTGTTGTTCCTATTTCTGCACACTGGTATTGTTCTCTTTGCATTACCTGTTGTAATTATGCCTGGCCTGATCGCCCTCAGGCACAAGACAATTTGACTGGATAGCGATGCAAATAACGTTTATCAATATATGTCAGTGTGTGTCAAAAATAAACAAATATCAACACTGTTTCAATGTACATGCGTCAGTATTCATTGGAGGGTCGGTGGTAGAGAGAGAGTTAGCAGCGTAAAATTCCTGGGCGTTAGCAACATTTAGGGCTGCACAGTGGCGCAGCAGGAGAGTTGCTGCCTTACAACGCTAGTGATTCAGGTTTGATCCTGACCACGGGTGCTGTCTCTACGGAGTGTGTATGTTCTCCCTGTGATTCCGTGGCTTTCCTCTGGGTGCTCCGGTTTCCTGCCACACTCTATAGTACAGGTTTGTGGGTTCATTGGCTTTGGAAAATATGTTAAATTGTCTTGGTTACTGATGTATGCGAACCGCTGGTCACTGCGAACTGTATCCCTAACCTAAAAAAACGAAACATCTCAGTGGATCTGTCCCTGGCCTGACATAGATACGCAGAAGGTGCCCGAGTGCCTCTACATTCGCGCACTTCTCTCTGAGAAATTTAAAGACATTCAAAAGGTCTTCAAATACTTTCACTAGCTTCCTCAGATGTATTGTGGAAAGTATCCTGACTGTTTGCATTATGGGTGGGTCTGGCAATTCCAACACACAGCAATGAAAGAGGCTGCAGCCCACTCCTTTACAGGGACAGCCATCGCCACCATCAGAAGCATCGATTCCAATGACTCCATCAACACTTTACATTGCCTTGGCATGATTGCAGCATAATCAAGGACTAATCTCACCCCAGTCACTCCCTTTTCTCCCCTCGTACAGTGTGGTCCTGACATCCCCTTCTACCTCTTGGAGACCTTTGAACTATCTTTAATCGGATAGGATAAATATTGATCCAAGATAGTGGGGGGAACCACCCTGCTCAAAACAACTGCTGGAGTAACTCAGCAGGCCAGGCAGCATCTCTGAAGGACATCGATAGGTGATGTATCGGTTTGAGACCCTTCTTCTGACTGTTCTGCTCCTCTCTGAAACAGTATCTTTTGGAGTTTTTTGCATCCAGGGCACAGACCAGGCTTCAGTTTAATGTCACTGTCAAAAGGCAACACCTCTGGCAGTGTAGCATTGTCAGCAACTTGCTGTCAGGTTCAACTGGGGCATCTGACCCGAGGAACCCCACTGTGCTTTGATTTACGAAACGACAAGACAGAGATCAACGCAAACCAAGGTTTTAATCTGTTCTAAACTTCTGTTTTCTAGGCCCCCATTCCCTCATCTTCACCTTGGATGCCCAGTCACTCTACACCTCCATCCCCCACCAGGAGGGTCTTAAAGCCCTCAGTTTCTTCCTCGACCGCAGAACCAACCAATCTACTGATACTCTCCTCCGCCTAGCGGAGCTGCTCCTTAATAACTTTTTGTTTGACTCCTCCCATTTCCCCAAAATACAAGGCGTAGTTATGGACACGCGCATGGGCCCTAGCTATGTCTGCCTCTTTGTAGGGTGCGTCGAACAATCTTTGTTCGCGGTGTAGCAGGGCCCTATCCCCAAACTCTGCCTCCGCTACATCGACGACTGAATAGCTGCTACCTCCTGCACCCACACACAACTCACAAACTTCATCCATTTCATCACTAACTTCCATCCGACACTCAAATACACCTGGACCATTTCCGACATTTCCCTACTATTTCTAGATCTCACTATCTCCATCGCAGGTGATAGACTACTGACCGACATCCACTATAAACCCACCGACTCCCATGGCTATCTGGAATACACTTTCCCCACCCTGCTTCCTGTAAGGACTCCATCCCCTATTCTCAATTCCTCCGTCTACGCCGCATCAGCACCCAGGATGAGTTGTTCCACACCTGGGCATCGGAGATGTCCTCATTCTTCAGGGAACGGGGGTTCCCCTCGTCCTACTATAGATGAGGCTCTCACCAGCGTCTCTTCTAAACCCCGTAACTCTGCTCTCACTCCCCATCCCCCCACTCGTAACAAGGGCAGAGTCCCCCTTCTCCTCACCTTCCACCCTACCAGCCGTCACTTACGACAAATAATCCTCTGACATTTTAGCCACCCCCAAAGGGATCCCACCACTGGCCACATCTTGTCTCCTACCCTGTCTGCTTTCCACAGAGACCGCTCCCTCCTTAACTCCCTTGTCAATTTGTCCCTTCCCACCCAAACCACCCCCTCTCCTGGCACTTTCCCTTGCAACCGCAGGAAATGCTACACTTGTTGCACTTTACCCCCCCCCCCCCCCCCCCCCCCCCCCGACTCCATTCAAGGACCCAAGCAGTCTTTCCAGGTGCGGCAGAGGTTCACCTGCACCTCCTCCAATCTCATCTATTGCATCCTGCTGCTCTATATGTTAGCTGCTCTACATCAGTGAGACCAAGCTTGGACTTGGTGATAGCTTCGCCCAACACCTCCCCTCGGTCCGCATTAACCAACCTGATCTCCCGGTTGCTCTGCACTTCAACTCCCCCTCTCATTCCGAATCCGACCTTTCTGTCCTGGGCCTCCTCCGTGGCCAGAGTGAGGACCACCGTAAATTGGAGGAGCAGCACCTCATATTTCGCTTGGGCAGTTTACACCCCAGGGGTATGAACATTGACTTCTCTAATTTCAGGTAGTCCCTGCTTTCTCCTCCCCTTCTCAGCTCTCCCTCCACACACTGTCTCCACCTCTTCCTTTCTGCTTCCCGCGTCCTCCCACCTCACAGTCTGAAGAAGGGTCTCAACCCAAAACGTTGCCTATTTCCTTTGCTCCATAGACGCTGCCACACCCGCTGAGCTTCTCCAGCATTTGTGTTTACCTAATGACTTATGATGATGACTTAACCTCCCTGCCACAAAAGTGAAAGTCTGAGCTAATCAGCATTGTGTAAACAATCAGGAAGTCATGATACAACTCGATAAAACATTGGGTTGGGACGCATTTGGAGTATTGTGCAGTTTCGGTTGCAACATTAAATGAAGGATTGTGAGACATTTGAGGGGGTGTAGAAGAGGTTAAGTTTATAAGTTCTAGCAGCAGAAATAGGCCGTTCGGCCCATCAAGTTTACTCCGCCATTCGATTACGGCTGATCTATCTTCCTCTCTCCCCCAATCTCCTGCCTTCGCCCCATAACCCCAGACACCCTTACTAATCAAATCAGAGTGCTGCCTGAATGAGAGGGGTTTTAGATATAAGGAGAGGCTGCACAAACTTGGATTCTTTTCTTGGAACGCCAGATGTTGAGGAGATCTGATATAAGTATATAAAATGAGAGCCATGGCTGGGGAAAGACAGTCAGAAACTTTTTACCCCCCCGGATGGAAAGTTCAAAGACGAGAGGGAATAGCTTTAAGTTGAGAGGGGCAAAGTTTAAAGGAGATGTAGGGGCAAGGTTTTTTGTTTTTTTTAAAACACAGAGGTTGGCGGGTGCCTGGAACATACTGCCAGGGATGGCGGTAGAGGTAGATAGGATAGTGGTGTTTAAGAGGCTCATGGATATGCAGGAAATGGAGGGGTGTGGATCATTTGCTGGTAGAGATCAGCTTAATTTGGCACAGACACTGTGGGCCAAAGGGCATGTTCCCGCACCACACTGTTCTATGACGGCTGGGGTGAAAGAATATAGGTGTAAAGAACAAGGCAGCAGAGTAAAATAAAACTTTGCCTTTCCACCTTCCTCTCCACCCTCTTTTCGAGAGCGTGGGATTTAGAGATTATTATACAAAGGGTCAAATCAAACAAAAATCAGCTTTGTGCTGGTGGTCAGTCAGTACAATCGGCTGAACAACAAAGGGCGATTCAAATTCTAATACACTGAAATGCCTGGGAACGAATTAGCAGGCAGTAATCTAATCAAATAAGCCAGGATCAGATCACAGCTGCTAATTCTCTTTCAGGTATTTAGGCTTTGCAATACTCCTGTTCCAGTATGTACAGTCATGGTTGAAATCCAGATCCACCGTTCAGTCAATATGACACACAGGTCAGGCAGGATCTCTGGAGAACATGCATAAGCGACGTCTCGCGTCGCGACCCGTCTTCAGTCCAAAAATTAGTTTCTCAGTCTGAAGGGTCTCGACCTAAAACATCACCTAACCATGTTCTTTAGAGATGCTGCCTGCACTGCTAAATTGCTCCAGTACCTTGTGTCCTTTTGTGGATTCAACATCTGCAATTCCCCATTTCTACATTGTCAAAATTGCTTGCTAACTATTTATATCTTAATATTGTTATAAAGAATTCCTTCACACGTCTAGCTGGGGCTTGCCAGAATGCTGAGGCGATGCACTCCCTACATTCCAGCAACACCCTGCAAGGAGCAGGTGCTTCATATCCTCCCAGGGCTAGGTTTACAGCAGTCACGGGACTGCAGTCTGAAGAAGGGCCCCGACCCGAAACGCTGCTTCTCCATTCCCTCCACAGATGCTGCCTGACCAGCCGATGTCCTGCAGTTTTGCTTCGAGTCACAGGCCAGGCCTGGGAGGTCGGTCACTACACTCTGGACTGCCCACCTTACTCTGTGACAGGACTTTCTGCAGCATCAAATTCTGTAGGTACCAACTGTGACAGCAGCTCTGAACCCAAGAGCCAGGAGAAACCTCCTCCTGCACCTCCTCGATGGAGCCCCATTAGAATTTTGTACATTTCACCTAATCCTCTCCGATACCTCTGAAGTCTCATGAATACAGGCAGAGTCAAACTATGGAGGGAAAGGACAGATGATGTTGAGTGGTGAACCTTTTTCAGCCTAATTCCCTCAGAACGGTCCCGACTTGAAACATTGTTTTTGCATTTCCTCTACAGATGCTGTCTGACCCAGAGTTCCTCCAGCACTTTGTTTCACTCAAGACTCCATCATCTGCAGTTACGTGTGGCTCCATGAAACCATTTGCCTCCTTAACGGTTTACTGATCCTGTATATTTACTTGCAGTGACTGCCCACAAGAACACTCAAGAGACAATTTCAGACCAAGCTAGAGTCCCACACTAACAACACAGCCAGCTGATTGTGGCTGGGCTTGCATGCTATAACATGCAGAGTCGCTAGCAACAATGCATCCCTCACCGGCGAGCTCAATGCACTCTCTACTCATTTTGAACAGAAGGTTAATGTCACCCGCTACAACAGCCTTGGCTGCACATGTACCCACAACCACCATTGCAGACAGTCTCAGGTGCAAACATCACCAAAAACTTGTTTTTTGGCAAGTTCTTTTTTACACTTGGTGGGTGCCTGGAATGTGTTGTCAGGGGTGATGGTGGAGGCAGTTCCGTTTATTGCCACGTGTATCGAGGTAGAGTGAAAAGCTTTAGTTGCGTGCTAACCAGTCAACAGAAAGGCAATACATGATTACAATATGTCTTGCCTTTCCGTTGACTGGTTTAGCACGCAACGGTAGCTTTTCACTGTACAGATAGATGCAGAATAATGATAAAGCCAGTAAAGTCCGATCAAAGATAGTCTGAGGGTCACCAATGAGGTATATATTAGTTCAGGACAGCTCTCTAGGCAGCTACGACAATGGCATTTAAGAGGAGTTTAGATAGGCACATGGATATGCAGGGAACGGAGGGGGGTGGATCATGTAAAGGCAAAGGAGATTGGTTGAACGGCATCTTGTTGGCACGGGCATCGTGGGCCGATGGGCCTGATCCAGTGCTGTACTGTTCTATGTTCTAAAGTGAGAAGTAATTAATTATAGGCCAATTAATCCATCATCACCTCTTGGGGAAATTCCTAGTCTATAATTAAAGGTGCTGCAACTGAAGAATCTTTTCTCAGTTGTTCAGGTCAGAGTGGGTATGTGGAGGTCAGGCGTGATAAACCCGAGAACTTTCTTCCGCAGAGCTGACTAAAAATAGTGGACAGAACATAGTTCAGTAGAGCACAGGAACAGGCCCTTCAGCCCACAATGTCCGTGCTAAACAGGATGCAAATTCAAACTAATCTTCTTTTAGGATGAAATTAAGGCGCCTCTGCATATCATAGCTGCTGTTGACAGGAACCCTATCAATGCAGTGCATCACCAAGCTTTGTGTTGTCAAATATTGTGGGGAAGTTAGTGTCTGAGGATCAGTAACACGGAGAAGCCTCCCAGGGCAATTACATTCCTGGATCATTACACACCTTCCAGAGCACTGACACACTAAACATCTTAAGGTACCTTGTACGACTGAAGGAAATTGATTAACCATTGCCACGTACATTTCAAACAGCATTAAAAAAGAACAAGTATCAGCCAGCAGGTAGATATCGGGAGAGTGGTTCAGAACCAGATTTAAGGTGGACGGCAAATGAAGCTGGGTGTTCAAGTAAGTGGTTAGCTTCAAGAACGCACTACTTGACAGGGTCGCCTGGATCTTTCAGAAGGAAATTGGATCAACACTCACAGAAGTTCTGGGCTTGTTGGACTGGCTGTGGTGTTCTGACAAAATGCCAGCACAAGGTGGGGTGGATAACAGCATTTGACACTTGATGGTTTAAGTTTCAAAGATGTAGCTCTCAAAGCATCGTTTTTTTTTCAGGGAGTGGCAGAGAGATGTAGAGGGAGCATTAAGCCTTGATAGAAGGCAGGACTGTGAAAGTGGGACTGAGAAGGGCCAAGCAATGGAAAGATCCAAATGAGGACAAACATTTCAAACAGAGTTTTTGCCAGACTGGGGACCACTGTCAGGTGAGTGGAGGGTCAGTGGGGAACCGGGTGTAAAGAAAGGCACTCTCTGACAGCATTTAACATAAATACCATTTTATGGAAAAAAATTCTGCTGAGAAACAAACCTGGACAGAAACAGATCACTCACCTCATCCACTGAGATTGGAAGGACTATCCGACTGTGAAAAAAATAGAAAAAGTAAATAAATATCCGGAGTTCAAACATTAGTCACATTTGGAAAAGTTAATTAAATCCGATTCTATTTGAAGACAGAGGTTAACACCTCAAAGTGATGACCTTTCATTAGAAGGGGTGAAGTGAGGGAGCAGACATTCAGGTTTCGGAGAGAGGATGGGGCAGAAGGAATGTCCAAGACAGGATGGAGTACCAGAGAAAATGGCTGCTGCCAGTGGAGGTGTTGATGCCAGCAGCTAAAGTGTCAGGAGATGGTGGACACAGGAGTAGAATGAGGGCAGAGGTGGAGAAGAGAAAAAAGTGCTCAAACTGAAAGATATAACACAGCAGTTGGTGGAAATCCAAAAGAAAATCCAACAGTTTAGGCAGAGCCAGCAAAACACGGTAATGGGCTGAGGCTTTAAAACAGAATTAGAAAGGCCATTCATTGTCTCAAACTGCTGAATTTAACATCTCAGACTCTGTAGTTCAATTAAATGAAGGGTGACATGCTGTTGCATTGCTTAAGTTGGGCTGCAGTGGAAAGTAGTCACCTCATGTGTTTTAGTTCCTTCAGTAAAGAATCGGAGCTTTCAGAGCAGCCAGATTGAGTACACTGACAAATACTCTTCTGGACTTAGACAGGTGTAGAGTAAAGAGTATAGTGACTGGTTGCATCATGGCCTTGTTTGGTAACTTGAACGCCCAGGAACGGAGAACATTGGAATGGTATACGGCACTAACCTCCCCAAAATTGAAGGGATCTATAGGAAAAAGGCAGACAGTACCAAAGACCCACATCACCCTGGCCACCCTCTCATTTTGCTACCACCTTCGAGGAAGGCAGCTCAGAACCCTGAAAACCACTACCTCCAGGATCAAGAACAGCTTCTCCCCAAAAACCATTAGGCCCTTAAACACTACACAACAATAACCTCATTGTGAGGTATGTGCTATGAGCTATGGACTGTCTATGGTTGCACCAAGGATTCCGATTTTTTGCGCTGGTATTGCGATTATTAATTTACTGTATTTGTTTATTATATATTATTTGAGTGTATCACGTTTACAGATCTGTTAGGCTGATGCAAGTAAAATTTCATTGTTCCATTGTCAGCACATATGACAATTAAACATTTGAGTTTTTTGCTTTATTGCATGTTTTACTTCCTCAGTTACTAATTGAGGTTTCAATAAATATATAGAGTACATTTAACCTCTGCTTCGAGTTGGTCAGGTGACACTCAATAAAGTGTGGCCAAAGACTAATCTACTATTGGAGAACTCTCCGGCCCGACATTTAACACCTCTGCAGCTCGCGAGGAAATGTCACCTTCCCCTGCGAGGCAAAGCTCCTTGGAGAACATATCAATTCCCTCAACGCACAGGAGCGCAACTTTGACAACCAGAAAGGGGATGAGAGTGCAGTTACATTCAAAACAAGAGTCAATAGACAATAGCCAATAGGTGGAGTAGGCCATTCGGCCCTTCAAGCCAGCACCGCCATTCAACGTGATCATGGCTGATCATCCCCAATCAGTACTCCGTTCCTGCCTTTTCCCCATATCCCCTGACTCTGCTATCTTTAAGAGCCCTATCCAACTCTTACAAGAGTCCTACAATTGCTGATGCATGGAAAAATTGTAAAGGGCTTGTCCCACTTAGGCGATTTTTTAGGCAACTAGGCTGTCGCCACACGGTCGGTGGGGTGTCGCTTATATGGTCGTGAGTAGTCTCCCCAGTTGCCCAAAGAGTCGTAGCGTTTTTCTGGTCACCGCTGGATTTCGGCGAGTCGGCGACCGTGGGTTTGTCATAGCTGGTCTTCTCCTGATGTAGGTGCTGTCGTAGATTGTCTCCAGGATGGCGTAGGTTGTCGCCGGTGCTGACTTCGGTGAATCCCATTGTCGCAGTCGCCCAAGTGGGACAGCCCATTAGTCCAGTTGCCGGATTTTCAGCGACCTACTGCGACTATGATAGGTCCCGGTGGTCACCTAAAAAAAAAAAGAATCGCCTAGTGGGACAGGCCCTGAGGTTTGTATTCAGTTTGAATGAAAAGTTTAAGGAGCATAGAATAAGGTCATGTCATAAGGAGCAGAATTAGGTCATTCGGCCCATCAAGTCTACTCTGCAATTCATTATGGCTGAGCTATCTCTCCCTGCGAATCCCATTCTCCTCCCTTCTCCTCATAACCTCTGACTCCTTACTGATCAAGAATCTATCTACCTCTGCCTTAAAAATATACACTGACTTGGCCTCTGCAGCAAAGAATTCCACAGATTCACCAACCTATGAATAAATACATTTTTCCTCATCTCCTTCCTAAAAGAACGTCCTTTAATTCTGAGGCTATGACCTGTAGTCATACACTCTGCTACTAATGGAAACATCCTCCCCACATCCACTCTATCCAAGCCTTTCACAATTCTGTATGTTTCAATGAGGCCCCCCCCCCATTCTTCTAAACTTTGGCAGTACAGGCCCAGTTCCAACAAACACTAACCTACACATTCCTGGGTCATTCTTGTGAACCTTCTCTAGACCCTCTACAGAGCCAGCACAGCCTTCCTCGGAAATGATGCCCAAAATATTCCAAATGCATCCTTACCAGCTCCTTATAGAGCCTGAATATAGAACAGTACAGCACAGGATCGGCCCCATCGGCCTACAATAATTGAGCCCAACACGATGGCAAGTTATGGAAAAAAGGAACTGCAGATGCTGGTTTATACCAAAGGTAGGCACAAAGTGCTGGAGTAACGGAAGTGGCGGCGCTGCCTGTCCGTCTGTTTTTTCTTTTCTTTTTGTTTTCTTGTGTCTGTTTTTGTTACATTTTAGTTTATTAGGCTGTGTATGTGTGTGGGGGGGTGGAGAAACAAGGTTTTAGTCTCTCCCTTCAGGGGGATGCGACTTTTCTTGTCGTGTCCCCCGTCACCGTCTCAGTCTGTGCTGAGGCCTAATGGCGGAGCTGGCGGCCTTGGAGCTGTGGCAGCGTTCCAACGGCGGCCCGGCTTCAGAGCTGTGGCGGTGTTCCGGCGGCGACCTGGCTTCAGAGCTGTGGTGTTCCAGCGTTGACTCAGCTTCAGAGCTGTGGCGGCGGACCCGGCTTCAGAGCTGTAGGCGTGGCGTTCCGGCAGCGGGCCCGGCTTCAGAGCTGTGGCGTTCCAGCGGCGACCCAGCTTCAGAGCTGTGGGTGTGGCGTTCCAGCAGCGGACCAGGCTTCAGAGCTGTGGCGGGGTTCCAGCGTTCCGGTGACGGCAGCCCGGCTTCAGCGGCTCGGCCGCGGACCTAGTGGACGACAACATCGGAGGCCTGGATCGCCTCAGCACAGAGGGAGAACAAGGAGGGAAGAAGACAAAGACTTTAAGACTTTTGCCTTCCATCACAGTGAGGAGGTGCCTGGTGAACTCACTGTGGTGGATGTTAAATGTGTTTATTGTGTGTTTTGTTTTTTATTATATGTAGGACTGCAAGGCAACGAAATTTCGTTCGAATAAAGGATAATAAAGGATACTTGACTTGCTCAGAAGGGTCCCAACACAAATCACCCAAACCTTTTCTCCAGAGATGCTGCCTGACCTGCTGAGTTACTCCAGCCATTTATGTCTATCAATGACGCCAAGTTAAACTGATGTCATCTGCCTGCATATGAGCCATAACCCTTTATTCCCTGCACTTCCAGGTGCGTATCTAAAAGCCTCTTACAACGCCTCTGTTGTATCTGCCTCCACCACCAACCCTGGCAATGCATTTCCTCCCCACTATGCCTTTCCTCCTGCTTTGGCAATGAGAAGCACATTGCTTGTTTCAGGTTAATGGCCTTTCAAAACAGTTCTGATTCAAGGTCACATATCTGAAATTAGGCCATTCGGCCCATCGTCTGCTCCACCATGGCAGGTCTATCTCTCCCCCCTAACCCCATTCTCCTACCTTCTCCCCATAACCCCCGACACCCATACTAATCAAGAATCTATCTATCTGTACTTTAAAAATATCCATTGACTTGGCCTCCACAGCCTTCTGTGGCAAAAAATTCCACCGTCTGGCTAAAGAAATTACTTCTCATCTTTTTCCCCCAAAGGAATGTCCTTTAATTCTGAGGCTATGACCTCTAGTCCTAGACTCTCCCACTAGTGGAAACAGCCTCTCCACGTCCACTCTATCCAAGCCTTTCACTATTTGTGGCTTTGGCAGGTTGGCAAGTCAGGTGCTGCCTGACCTGCCAACTTCAACGTCTGCTTTCCTTTCCTTTCGGTTTCAGCATTTGCGGCATTTCATTTGTGCTGAAGGAGATACTGCATTCTAAAAACCAGTGGCTGGTAGAGATGCTTCCTCACAGCGGTGGAGACCCAGGTTCGATTCTGACCTCAAATGCTGCCTGCGAGAGTTTGCACGTTCTCCCTGTAACCGTGTTCAGACTTCTTCCCACATCCTATAGACATGCAGGTTTATATGTTAACTGGTCCCTAGAGCGCAGGGAGTGGATATAAAATTTGGATAACACAAAACATGGTCAGCATGGACTCAGTGGGCTGAAGCGCCTGTTTCCATGCTGTATCTCTAAAGCTCCCACTACTCATTCCTCACAGCTGGTAGCCACGGCCCTGCCCCAGCCACTGCCTATTGCAGATCAGGGAAGATCGCATGACATCCTTAGCTGCATTGGTTCAGGCACAGAGGCACCCCTCCCATAGTGAAACATTTGGGAGGAACAGCAGCTCATGATTCATGCCAATGCTCCTCGGCTGCCGAGAGAAAACAGGATATTGCTGCTGATTTCAGCAAGTTTAGGCGGTTTACACTTGGCCAGCAGCCAGCGGAACTAAAACGCAAGCAGGAAAATCAAGTGTACTACTGAGAGGTTGCACATTATATAAAGAAAAATAGCCAGAGATCAGTAAAACTTAAAAAGATACAATCTCAGTTTCTAAAACATTGCACCTCCATGTAAACATAAAATCTCAGGGACTTGGACATCAGTAGGAAACCACACAAGAGACGCTACACACACACACTCACACTGAGAGACACCAATATAATTGAAATGCAAAGCTTGAAGGAACATACCATCAGACTTAGGAACAGCTTCTTCCTCTGTTATCAGACTACTAGACAGTTTGCCCTGATCTTCCAACCTATCTCATTGTGGACAAGAGACATTTTCTCTGGAACTGTAATGCTAGAACAGTAACTTATATTCTGCAGCCTGCTATTTTTATTTTTACACTGCCTGTTGCACTCCTGTATGGCTCGATTTCTCTCATGTTTAGTATGATCACAGTATGATTTAATTGGATAGCAAGCTAATAAATTATTTTCTTTTTACCATGGTGCACATAACATGAATAAACCAACAGTAATATCAACTGATACCATGAAGAGCACCAGTGTTTATACACCAGAGGCAGAGCCGAGCGAGGATCGCTGTTGTATTTTTCATTGTTGTATTTATTGCGTGAAAAAGGAATGTCATTGCACCCTGGTGTACATGACAATACACCGATCTGAACCTGCTCAGTGTTGGTGGGGGGGGGAGGAGGAGGAAAATGGAAGCACAGTCACCGACACCGCCTTCCAGTCGGTCTGCGACATCACTGGGCCCCCCACTGATCACGCCTTCGGAAAGTTGCTAAGGTTCCTCAGAGGTGGTAGAACAGATCGACTCAGAGCTCCAGAGAAGTGCGAGCTTAGAAATGATATTAAAATGGAGACACTGGTGGCTTGATCGGCAGCAGAGGGTGATGATGGGCGATGGGTGCAAGGTTAACCCTGGTTTTCAGAGGAGACAGTGAAGCTGCTCCCCACTGGCGAATGGGTCCAGGATCAGAGCCACAAAGATCAGGTCAAAAAGGGGATGTGAGCAAAACCTCTCACGCACAAGGAGTGTGTATGACCGCACTGTCTGCAGGGATAGAGGAACTGGGCAGGAAGACTTTTGGAGGCGTGGACAAGCACCTAAGAAATAATCATCGGGGCTACAGAGAAAGAGTGTGAGAATGGGAAAGGTGAGATTGCTATAACTGGGATATAAAGATCTGAATGGTCACCTCCTGTGCCATAAGAAGCCTATGCATCACCTGTTGGTTGATCACACTGCTAACGGTGGGGATTCTGTTGTGGGGAGAAGCTGGAATGTTCGACAATGAGATCTGTCTGCTAACTCCATCCAAAGTGATCGAGTAACTCGGTGGGTCAGGCAGCATCTGCGGAGGACATGGATAGGTGACATTTTGAGTTGACCATGACTTTGGTCAGGGGGGAAGAAAGCTGGAAGAGATGTAGGGGTGGGGCAAAGCCTAGCAATTGATAGGTGGATACAGCTGAGGTGGTTTGATTAGCAGATGAGTAGACAAAGGCTAGAGATGAAAAGGAGACAAAAGGGTCTCAGATGAGGAGAGAAGAGTGAAATTAAAAGGCAGAGAGTGGGATATAGGTGGAAGGGAACAGGGAGCGGGGGCAGAAGCGATGAGAGAGAGAAATATATCCACACCAGGGTGGGGGGAGGAGGGGGCACAGATTCCTGCATCGGCAGTTCCTTGTGTCTCCATTCACCAACATTGCTTTGATATCCCTTTGTTCCTGGCTAAAATAAAGTCTATTGAGTGGATTGGAATGATGTATTCAGCTGGATCTGTGGAACAGTTACTTAAGAAATAGGATCAGCAATCTGTCTTCTAAAGCCTTCCTGTCATCAAGATGATGGCTGATCTTCTATTTATCGCCATTTTCTGGCCTATTCCCATATCCTTTGAGTCGACGAACCATTCAAATATCTCTGAGCGAGGCTCAGCTGCCCTCATGATGAGACTTCTGAACACGCATCTTCTGAAAGACTCCCATTTCAGTAATGAAGGGTCTATTCCTTATCCTGAGAGAGTGATCACTAGGTTATGACCTTCTCACCCAAGGGAAGTCCAGGCTTTCGCTCCGTCTTTAGTCTCCAAGAATTTTGTTTGTTTCAATCAGGCCACTCCTAACTCTCCGCCCAACCATGTACCCAATCAGAGGCACAAAGTGCCGCGGTAACTCAGCAGGTTGGGCAGCATCACTGGAGAAAAGAATAGGTGACATTTCGGGTCGAGCCCCTTCATTGGACTAATGCCTCAATCATGTTCCTATACAGTGTTGTGTAATGAGCACTGAACACATTACACACAACTGAAAGTACAAATGGAGACACAAGGAACTGCACGTGCTGGAATCTTGAGCAAAGTGCAGGAGGAACTCAGTGGGTTATGCGGCATCTGGAGAGAAAATAAATAGGCAACATTTCAAGTAGGGGGTCTTTTGTTTCGCCAAGGAATAATTGACTAGCTTACCCAATATCTCTTTATTTCAAAGATCTGCAAACCCAGGAAGCAGCCTCATGAATCCGGGTTACATTTCTGCTTTGGTATATCTAGTTTAAAGGTACAGCTTGGAAACAGGGCCTTTGGCCCACTGAGTCCTCGCTGGCTATCAATCACCCGTTCACACTAGTTCTATGTTACCCCACTTTCCCCACTCCCTGCAAACTTTTAACCTACAAACCCCTTCAAACTCCCTATTAATCTACAAACCCGCACATCTTTGGTATGCAAGAGAAAACTAACACCCAGAGGAAACCCACGCAGTCACAGGGAGAACGTGCAGACTCCACACTGACAGCAACCGTAGCCGGGATCTTGCCATGTTTAGTTTTAGGTTAGAGATAACAGGCCCTTTGGCCCGCCGAGTCCACACCAACCAGCAATCATCTGTACACTAGTTCCATCCCACTCACTAGGGAAAATTTACAGAAGCTAATTAACCTACAAACTTGACGTGCATCAAATCGAGAGAAGCATAAATAGGATAGACAGTTAGAACTTTTATCCCAGGGTCAAAATGTGAAAGACTGGAGGGCATAGCTTTAAGATGAGAGGGAGAAAGCGACAAGTAGATGTGCATGCAGAGGGCTGCCAGGGATGTTGATGGAGGCAGATATGAAAGTGGTGTTTAAGAGACTTTTAGATAGACTCATGGTTATGCAGGGAATGAAGGGATATGAATCATCTGGCCAGGCTGAAGAGTGCAGTAAGGAACTGCATATGCTGGTTTACGTTGAAGATATACACTAAATACTGGAGTAGGGTTTCTGAAAAAGGGTTTCGACTCAAAACGTCACCTATTCCTTTTCTCCAGAGATGCTGTCTGCCCCGCATGGTAACTCCAGCATGTGTGTCTATTTTGGCTTTATATTTGTTACCTACATTGTGGGCTGAAGTGTACATTCCTGTGCTGTACTTTTCTATGTTTGATTGTCCTGTCAAATGCTCCAGGGGCTGGGGCAACTCAAGTTAGATCTTCCTTCACAAATGAAACCATCTCCTGCTGCACTTGATCCCTCCACTGCCTCTAGATCGTCAGCTTCTTGTCTGCGAGCTGGTATTAGATGATCTGAAATTTCAACCATCTGATTACCAGAAAATCTGCCGTGTCGACCCCCAGCCACGGGCTCAGCCTCTCTCTGTAACAACTGTCGAAAGTTTGGACATAAAACCTAGAAACCTCCAGCAAAGGAACAGGCCCTTCAGCCCACAATGTCTGTGCTGAACACGCTGCCAAGTTAAACTAATCTCTGCCTGCACACAAATCCATATCCTTGTATCTACCCAAAAGCCTCTTAAATACCACATCATATGCACGACCACGCTCAGAAGTACGTTCCAGGCATTTACCTCTGTAAAAATAAAACTTGTCCCGCACATTAGCTTTAAACTTTGTCCCTCTTACAATTTAGCTACGGCTTCAAGTGTTTCACTTTTCCACCCTGGGAAATGTCTGAACCAGGTACCTTTACTGGCAATGACCTTTAGTATTCTTTCTTCAGCAAAATCAAACAACATATTTTCACCTCCCATGCTGCCCAGATCACCCCACTTCAGCTCACCCAGCAATGAAACCCTTACCCGTGCACATTAAACCTACACTGGACGTATGCTAGGAGCCGCATGGTATTACCTTTGCCCCACCATCTATAATCATGGCCCTATACAAACCCCTGCCGCCCGCGTCCTAATTCACACCGTCCCATTCAACCATCACATCGTGTGCATCGACAGAATGACTACACATCTATCCTCATCCTTGTCTCCAGATCATTCCACCGTCCTGCTGCACGCTCTCCAACTTCAGATCTATTTTAGAGTTAAGATCTTCCTGCAGATCTTCCGAGATCCCTAACATGTTGGCATTTTGATGTAGTCGTACCACCACTGCTATACATGTCTGTACTTGCTCTGGATCGGATCCATCCCTACACTTTTCCCTGATAGAAATGTATTAAATTACAAGAGGCATGGATAGGGTAGACAGCCTGAACCTTTTTCCCCAAGGGTAGAAATGTCAACATTTGGAGGGCACGGGTTTATAGTGAGAAGGACAAAATTGAGAGGGGACGTGCGGGACAAGCTTATTTCTTTTAAAGAAACTGGTGGGTGCATGGGGATAAGCTGGGCGGGGTGGTGGTGAAGGCATATACAACCGCAGCATTTAAAAGGCTTTTGGAAAGGCACAACTACAAGTACAAGTGTAAGGATAGCAGGTTATACTGAGGTAGTACCTAAGAGTCGCCACCTTTCCGGCGTCAAGTTTCTCCAACATTTTTTACTTTTGTTTAGTTTAGAGATACAGAGTGGAAACAGGCCCTCCAGCCCGCCAGGTCATTGCCAACCAGCGATCCCCACACACTAACACTATCCTACACACACCAGAGACGATTTAGAATTTCACCATCAAATAACCTACAAACCTGCACATATTTGGAGTGTGAAACGAAACCGGGGCACCCCAACAAAACCTACGCAGGTCACTGGGAGAATGTACAAACTCCGTACAGACAGCACCCATAGTCAGGTTCAAACCTGGGCCGCTGGCGCTGTAAGGCAGCAACTCTACTGCTGCGTCACCGTGCCGCCCTTAAGTGCTTATTGGAGCTACACACATATTCAGCCCACGACACCATTGCTACACATTTTGTCAACCAACCACTGAGACACACTGTTGCCAGCTCCTCACAACCTTCTGTAAACTTTTCCCTTTTAAAGAGGAGATGCAGCTCTTTTCTCGTTACTGGCATCTCTTTGTCTGGGCCCAGTGATAAGTGGACCGACTCGCAGCCTCTTTGGAGAGAACTGTGCAGACACGAAGCATAAATAACGGGTCAAAGTAAACAAGCGCGAGCCAGTCCCAGCGAGATGACCATTAATGGTGCGTGCAGGAAGAACTTTGGCAACCATCACGTCACTGTTGATCACATCCAAGAACTTTACAAGATTTCAGAGGTATAATTAAACCCTTAAAGACAGAAACAGGCTGGCTGGCTCCACTCATGCTCAGTCATTGACCACCCTCAATTTGCTTGGATTAGGTGGCATTAGTTACCCAGAGAGGTTGGACAAACTTGGATTGTGCTCTGGAATGGTGCAAGTTGAGAGACCTGAACGAAGTTTATAAAATTATAGGAAGCTTGGATAGACAGACTGTTCATGTCCACCCCCCACCCCCCACCTCCCCCCCCGGGTGGAAACGTCAAAGTCTGTAGAGGGTGTAGATGAGGTAAATACAATTTTTTCCCCCCAGATTAGGGGAATCAAGAACTAAAGGACAGATTTAAAGTGAGAGGGGAATACTTTAAAAGGAACCCGAGGGGTACCTTTACCGCATGTAGGGTGGTGAGTATATATTACGAGCTGCCAGATGAAATAGTTGAGACAGGTATAATATCGTGCCCTCCATAATGTTTGGGACAAATACCCATCATTTATTTATTTGCCTGTGCTCCACAATTTAAGATTCGTAATAGGAAAAAAATCACGTCAGATTTTATTAAAGGATATTTTTATACATTTTGGTTTTGCCATGTAGAAATTACAGCTGAGATGAAGAGTAACTTATATCAGAGTGATGACAAGAGCAAAGTATGGAGGAGAGAAGGAACTGCCCAAGTGGTGGGGGTGTTCTGGCCTGGGCATGTATGGCTGCTGAAGGTACTGGCTCACTTATCTTCATTGATGATACAACTGCTGATGGTAGTAGCATAATGAATTCTGAAGTGAATAGACACATCCTATCTGCTCAAGTTCAAACAAATGCCTCAAAACTCATTGGCTGGCAGTGATCCCAAACATACTGCTAAAGCAACAAAGGAGATTTTCAAAGCTAAAAAATGGTCAATTCTTGAGTTGCAATGTCAATCACCCGATCTGAACCCAATTGATCATGCCTTTTATATGCGAGAAAACAGAAGGGGACTAACCCCCAAAACAAGCACAAGCGAAAGATGGGTCTTTGTCCCAAACATTATGGAAGACACTGTAACAACATTTAAAAGACGTTTGGACAGTTACATGGATAAGAAAGGTTTAGAGGGATATGGGCCAAATACTGGTAAATGGAACTAGATTCACAGTTGGCATGGATGAGTTGGGCCAAATGGCCTGTTTTCGTGTTGTATGATTATTGCAATGGCTCGCCTCAATCTCTGCACTCACAGCAATTGTTATTTTCACAGGCAGAGAAAGGTGAAGAGTGGCGAGGGAGAATCAGAGACCGGTAGCGCATACTCGGCAAGCGGTGGTGATGCTGTAGCCTTGATTTAAGCAGTGATTGAGTCTGCAGGAAGGCAGCTCTCTTTGGAACGGCACTTCCACCCAAGGGCTGGGTTAGAGCAGATGTCCAGAGGACAATCTGAAGCTGCGGACTGGGGCTTGCTACCATCAGTGCCCGCAGCAGGTGCCAGAAGCAGACCTCTTCCGGCACATTGCAAAGTTGTCTTACAATTTAACTCACAGGAAAGGGGGAAAAGAAACAGCAGGCCAAGAATGTCACACCATAGATTCTGTGTATGACTCAACCTGTAAACCTTGGCAGAAACGCAGTTTCCTCTGCAATCCTCTCCAAAAGACAGGCTCTTAAAGTGATAGAGAAGAATTTAGCATTAGTGTACAGAAGAGCTGACATAGGATGACATAGGAAGCTGCCATTTGCTCAAGAATCTATGCCAGCTCACAGTGCAAACCCACAGTCCCAGTCCCCCACTTACTAGCCCATTAACTTCAACCTATTCTCCTGTCAACCACCTAATCTGGACATAATTTACGTTAGCTAATCAACCCACCAGCATATGAATGCAGAAACCCAGAGGGAACCCACATAGTCAACCCAAGGTCATTGTCAAAACTAGGGTCAGCTGTGCTGCACCACTGTACTGTCTATTGGCACATAGAAGAGGTTACGCAGGATTCAAATAGGTGGTTTCAAAAGGAGAAAAAAAAAATCAAACCCCTGCCATTCGCAAAGGAAGGTGACTTGTGGCGACAATCTATTTCTCAAACAGCTGTCAGTTGCTCAAGAGCTTTGCACCATGCCTGTCACCAGCAGGAAGGAAAGTGCTGGGCAAGTTATAGAAAAATAAAAGGGTGCAGCCAGATAGAATGACTGGAGAATGATGTTACCATCATGCCTTTCACCACTCAGGTTGCCACACCCAGCAATAGGATAACAACGTTTCTCCATTTTAGTGGTTTTGGTCGGGGGATGAATATTAGCCAGCCACCTGACCTGCTTTTCTTTGACCCCGTGCCATGAAATCTTTTACATCTCCCTGAGAGAGAAGGACAACTTTAAGTTTAATGGAAGGCGGGTAAAATGGGAAGCTCATGCTCATTTTTACTGATGCTGCCAATTTCATTTCCAGTGGCGCAGCTGGTAGAGCTGTTGCATCACAACGGCAGAGGCCTGGGTTCGAATCTGATCTCGGGTGCTGTCTGTGTGGTGTTTGCACATGGGTTTCGGCTCCGGTTTTCTCCCACGTCACAAAGACGTGCAAGTTTGTACATTAATTGATCTATGTAAATTGCCCCTATTGTGTTGGGAGTGGATGCGAATGCAGGATAACATAGAACTAGTGTGAACGAGTGATCAATATTTGCCATGGGCAGAAAGGCCTGTTTCCACTCTGCATCTTTCAATCATTTCACCCTTTAAGTATCCACTTTCAGAAAGTTGAGGTGAACATTAAATATGACTGTCCTCGTTCACGCAAACCCTCACAATATAACTGCGTGATTGCGTGAGAATCCCCCCACATTATCAAATGATGGTGGTTTGTAGGTTAATTGGCCTTTATATAATTGACTCGCGTGTGTGGGCTGCGGGTGAGGAAAGTGGGATAACATAAATGGTGTGACCGGGTGATTGATGATCAGTGTGGACTCAGCGGGCCAAATGGCCTTTTTCCATCCTGTATCATTAACAAAATCATCCTCAGATCCACTCCCTCCCACTACCAAGGTCTTACACCAACCACTCTGGTCATAATGGTCCCAGCAGACAGATTTGTAGAGAAAGTTGCCACATTATATGATGTTTACAAACCCAGGACATAAAAACATAACTGAATCATCATGTTAATCAAAAGCATGAGCAGGGAGGTGAGACTCCTTAAAGACCTGGAAGGATTTGCTGCCTCCTGTGGTTCTGGCATTAGCAAATAAGAAAACGGAAACCGAGGGTGTGAAAATCTTCACTCAGCGAGCAATATGGTTCTATACCTGTACCTTCCAAACTTGGGCTTGAGCAGAGAGAATAACCCCAACTACACAGTGCCAGAGCACAGATCTGGTGGGAAAAGGTTGGTTACTGTATTAGACAGTCAGTACCAGGGACAGGTCTGAAGCTGCATAACGTTGGGGTACAGTACTGGTGGGGTCAGGTCTGTCACTCTATAACACTGGGGTACAGGAGGGTGGGTACAGATCTGTTGTTGGGTAACACTGGGATACAGAGCTACCAGGTGCAGGCTTGTCTCTATTGAGCACTGCAACACTCTAAGAAAAGGAACAGTTTGTCACTAACACTGGGAACAGTACCAGCTGAGCACATCTCTCAACCTGTAATGCCGAGTGTTGTGATGGGGGGCTCTTGGCTGGGGAAGTACTCTGTGGGCCCACAGTACTTCACTGAACTGCCCCTACTGCGCCGACGTGCAGATGGCAAGGCCTGGGAGCAAGCCAACCAGGACATCTTCAGCCCTACCCTCTCCCCTACGAACAGAAAGTCCAAAGATGAGGATGGTGGGTGTGGAGTGGAGCCAGAGGCAAGGAGCAGCCCCGTTAGATATTGGAACAGGGGCTGCAACGTCACACACTGCATGTACACGTGGAACACGAGGAAGTCTACGTGCAGGGAACATATCTGACGTTGCATCTCAGTAGGGTGTGGAACTGCTGGAGCATGTCAATTGCTGGATAAGATTTGGAGGACAGCACTGGTGGCTACTGTGAAATACTGTGGGCCCACAGAGTAGGGGCAGTCCAGTAATAGCTGAAGATTCAAAGACTAGAACTAGAGTCCAGCTCTTCACTCAGAACATTGGCGACTTCCCCAACCTGCCCTCAACCACATTCCTTAACTAATACGGAGTGCAAGATTGAAGGAGGAGCACAAATCCGTAGAGGAAAGTAGCCCAATGTTCTTCTACAGGAATGTAATCAGAGATAATCTGACACCACAGAGTAGCAGCAAAAATGTTTACAGCTTGAAAAGGGAAACCAATTTGGCTGAATGAGGTTTGGGCAGAGAATTGAAGGCATGACAGCTAATGACACGGTGATTATAGCAGGAAGGCACATCGGGCACGCATTGGTGAGCACAGACCCGACAAGATCAGTTAGGAAAGGGAAAAGACGTGAATGGTTTAACATAAGGTAGACACAAAATGCTGAAGTAACTCAGCAGGACAGGCAGCATCTCTGGAGAGAAGGAATGGATGACATTTCGGGTCCCTTCTTCAGGCTAATGGTTGAACGCAACTCAGTGTGTATTACACCTGCAGTGGTATGGGATCAGAAACCAGCGGGTCCCAAAGTACAATGTACAGTCAATTCTTGCCCCCCCAACCACAGGAAACGTTGTGACCTCTGTGCCTTGTCCCTCTCTCACCACACTGTCACATGACTGCCGCTACCCAAACAAAGATAACGTATCACCTTTTCTCTCACTGTGGTTGTTCTGTGAAGGACACGGCTGGATTGTGGGCCGGGGAGTGTTGCAACTGATTTCAACAAATCTTCAGATTTAATCACTAACCACATCCAATCTCAGAGCCCCCTAACATTTAGCTCAATTGGTCAATTACAGCACGGCGTAAGTGAGTTAGGAGAGGCAGGAGAAAATAAAGCCTTGACAAAGTTGGATAATTGCCGCCACAGAACAATGCACCATGTTACAGTTCGAAGTCCTGCTTCCTGTTACCAAGACAACATGCATCACAGATACACAAACGTGAGCCCCAAATAACTGGTGCAACAGGGAGACTTCTTGGAAATAATCTTTGTGTGAATATTGCAAAGTATGACTCAATATCTGCAGAATAATGCAGCCATGTGGCTCAAAGCAATGAATTAATCCTTGGAGAGCTTTTAAGAGGAATCAAGCATCTTGCCACAAACAGAATAAAATTAAAATGTTTTAAAGCAACTTCAGATGCTAGGAATGCCGGCAAACTATTTTATTTTCTGACCTTCCCCTGCCCACAGCATTACATCAATGAATCACAACCTTGACAGGACCTCTATCAGTGCAGGTGAAAAATCTGAGCACGAATACTTGACAAGAGGATTCAGTCGAGACTTTTACTCTCCTTGCTAAAATGTTTGAAACGCTGGCATGAGGTTGAGAAAAACTGCCCACTCACGAGGAAATCTTCAGCACAGCCTGCTCTTACACAGGCCATAAAATGCTCAAACCCATTCAGCCTCCATTTACCAAGGACACATAGCTCCCGGATCCCAAGCTACAACCGCATTGGTATAAAACATCAGAACAGATCAGCAATTAATAACCCCCCCGCAACAGTGATTGAAATGGATGCGACCATTCAGCCTGCTGTGCCAATGCTACCCCACTACACAATATGTTTGTTTACAATAGGACACAAAGCGCTGGAATATTTCAGTGGGTCAGGCAGCATCTCTGGAGAACATGGATAGATATCGCTTCGGGTTGTGGCCCTTCTTCAGTCTGAAGATCTCGAAGCGGAACGTCAAATATCCACGTTCTTGAGGGATGCTGCCTGACCCGCTGTGTTACTCCAGTACTTTGTGTCCTATTGTCTATTAACAGACATCTGCAGTTCCTTGACTCTGTATGGTTCATTTAGCCAATCAAAATTATCACCCAACAACATAATTTTCTCTCTCTATTCATCCAATTCACTTCTGAAAGTTATTGAACATTCATTAAAGGGCACATTAGCGATGGGAAATGAAAGTTATTCTCAAAGACCGCAAGTCAGCCTGGGAGGGAGGAAGCGCAAAGGTTGGGGGGGAGAGGGTACAGCCGGTCACACTTGCACACAAACAACCTTCCCTTCTTCCAGAAAACACCACTGAATAACATCATAAGTGAACACATGACTGAGAAACTGCACAAATGAATGCAGACTGGAGCAAGAACTGAAAGGGAGGGGTAAGAGATAGATCAGGTGCAGCGTTCAAACCTCACCCTTGCCAGTTGCAAGGTTCACAGTGTAACGCGGGGGGAGTAGGGCAGCACGTGGAAAGCAATATTAATCCTGACTGATTCTAAATTGACTAATCAGGGAGGAGGGGACAAGGATTGCAGAGAACGAAAGGTAAAACGTCAGACCAAGACTTCTATAACTTCATAACGTGGCAAATTCCTGAAACATGGGACAGGCATGGTATTGGAACTGGAAATTGCAGGGAAAGGAAAATACGATGGTATAGGGGGCAGGGGTGTGTGCTAGGGTCAGCATGAGGGGGGAAGGAATGTGAGGGTTAAGAGAGTAAGATAGCTCAGGTGTAGTAAGTTCAAACTCAACCCCTGCTAGTGGCAAGATTCACAATGTAACAGGGGGGGGAAAGATGAGTTGGGGGGGGAGGATGTTTATGGGGGTGTTTATGGGGGGGAGAGGGGGGGAAAGGGGGGGGAGAGGGGGGGGGAAAGGGGGGGGAGAAGGGGGGGGGGGGGGGGAGAGGGGGGGGAAAGGGGGGGGAGAGGGGGGGAAAGGGGGGGGAAAGGGGGGGGAAAGGGGGGGGAAAGGGGGGGAAAGGGGGGGAGGGGGGGGGAAAGGGGGGAAAAGGGGGGGAGGCAATCCAGGAGATGGGGGGTGGGGTGGTATTGGGACATTGCAGGGTGATGGGTAAAGGGAGAAGGGGGGAGGGAGAACGGGGAGGAAAGTTGGACTGTGTGATGGGGGAGCAGGGGAAGGTCCAAGAGATCGGGCAAAAATGGAGAAGAGAAAGGACCATGAGGAGCTGCGAGGATGAGGAGTCCAGGTGGCTCTCTGCGCTTCTCCCTGTCCTTAGGCCCATTCTCATCCCCTCCCCAGGCCCTCTTTTCCCCCCCCACTCCAACCATCCTCCCCTCCCCCCTCTCCACCATTCCACGACCCAAGCCCCCACTCCCTCTCTCAGCCGGGGCCCCGCTCCTCCTCTTCCCCGGGCTCTTCACTCTCTCTCTGCCCCTCCTTCCAGGGCCCGCTCTCTCCGTTGCTGGTCCTCCTCCCCTCACCTGCCCCCCCCCCCCCCCCCCTCTGCCCCGTCCCCTGTACCCATAACTTTTTGAGCAGCGGCACCACCTTCCCGCTCGCTCGCTCCCTCCCTCTCCCCGATCCCCCCATCTCTCCCCCTGCCCCCCTCCTTCTCTCCCCTGGGCCCCTTCTCTCTCCTTGGACCCCCCTCTCCCCTTCTCTCCCCCTGGGCCCCCGCTTTTCCCCCTGCCCCTTCTCTCCCCCTACCTCCCCTCCCCCTGGACCCCCCCCCCCCCCTTCTCTCCCCCTGCCCCCTCTCCCCTTCCCTCCCTCTGCCCCCTTCTCTCCCCCTGGGCCCTATCTCCCTCCTTGGGCCCGCACTTTCCCCCTGCCCCACTTGCCCTTCTCGTCCCCTGGGCCCCCACTTTCCCCCTCCCCCCTGCCCCCCCCCCCCTGCTTCTCTCCCCCGGCCCCACACCCCGGGCCCCCACCCACCCCACCCCGGCCCGGCCCGGCCCCCACTCACAACTCCTTGAGCAACACCATGCTCCCTCCCTTCCCCCGGGCCCCCTGCTTCTCCCCCCCAGGCCCCCTCCCCCTGGGCCTCTCCCCCGGGCCTCTCCCTCCGGGCCTCTCCCCCCCCCCCCCCCCGGCCCCGGGCCTCTCCCCATGGGCCTCTCCCCCCAGACCCCCCACCCCCGGCCCGGCCCCTACTCACAAACTCCTTGAGCAACACCATGCTCCCTCCCTTCCCCCGGCCGCCCCAGGCCCTCACCCCCCCGGCCCCCCAGGCCCTCACCCATCCCCCGGGCCTCTCCCCACCCCCCGGCCGCCCCGACTCACAACTCCTTGAGCAACACCATGCTCCCTCCTCCCGCTCGCCTCGCGCCGCCGCCGCTACTGAGGGGGAGGGGCGGCACTACGTCATCACCCGGCCAACCTGCGTCCTGGCGTCACGGCCGCGCCACCCGCGCCGTCGGCGCCTCATTGATTATTCATGACCCATTGACGTCACACTGCCCCATCAGGCGGCTTTAAAGCGGCACCTTCCGCTCCTGGTGGGGACCGCCAGCCTTCAGGGGCAACGTGGTTGGAGCATGTCAGACTCCATGCGGAAGGGCAACATCACCCTAATCTACCAGCAGAAGGGGGAGATGAAGGACATAAAGAATTGGAGACCCATAACACTCTTGAATGTAGACTACAAGATCCTGTCCAAGGCCATCGCCAACCGGGTCAAGTCTGCTCTGGGACAGGTGATCCACCCGGACCAAACCTGTGCTGTACCTGGCAGGAAAATCTCAGACAGCCTAGCGCTGCTGAGAGATACCATCGCCTACGTGCAGGACAGACGGGTGGATGCCTGCCTAGTCAGCTGGACCAGGAGAAGGCCTTCGACAGGATTTCGCACACGTACATGAGGGACGTGCTCTCCAAAATGGGTTTTGGGGATGGAATCAGGAGTTGGAATCAAACTGCTCTACAACACCAACATCCGTAGTGCAGAGTCCAAATCAAATGGGTGGGAATCAGACAGTATCCCTGTAAGGTCTGGAGTTAGGCAGGGTTACCCCTCTCTCTCCTGTACTTCTTGTTTGGCTGCTGTATTGAACCCTTTGCCGAATCCATCAGGAAGGATGCTGGCATAAGAAGAGTGACATTGCCAGGCAGTGGGGGCATTCAAGTTAAAGACCTCCCGGTGTACATGGACGATGTTCGCTGTCTTCTGCTCGGATCCAGGGTCGGTTTCGCAGACTGATTAGTATCTGCGACCAGTTTGAGTCGGCCATGGGAGCCAGGGTGAACCGCAGGAAGAGCGAGGCCATGCTCCTTGGCAACTGGCCCGACAGATCTTCCGTCCCCTTCACCATCAAGCCTTTCTTGAAGGTGCTGGGGATCTTGGTTTTGGGGGGGGCTTGTGGCATGTAACAAAATTGGCTGGAGCGGATAGCCAGGGTGGGGAGGAAGCTGGAGCTGTGGAGAGGCAACCGCTCCCTCTCCATAACAGGAAAACATTTGGTTTCATCAGGTGTGAGGTGCTCTCGGGGGCTGCTGTACTTGGCACAAGTTTGGCCTGTCCCTCCCTCCTACGCCACAGGGATCACCCGGGCCATTTCCATGTTTCAATCTGGGGGTCGAGGATGGACCGGGTTCGACGGGCCACAATGTACAAGTCGGCAGACAACGGGGGTAATTAAAAGGACTCTTTGCCCCAACGTCGCCCTCATTCTGATGGCCACCTTTGTGTGTGGCTGCATCAGCAGAGTGTAGAGCCAAGGCACGACTGAGGGCACAAAGTGTCACTACCTGCTGAAGTTCTACCTGTCCCCAGTTTTTGTTGAGAAGGATGGGTCCTGGCGCAGGTGCCACGCAATGTGCCAGTTCAGCTGGACATTGCCCCATCTGTCGTCGACTGTGGGAAGGGTTCTTCCGGACCAACACCTCTTGACACATGTCCATCGGGCAGTGGTCAGCACAGAATGTCCTAGGGGCAGGCACTGCAGGGAAAGGACCTCTATGGACCCGGTGGCGTGGTTTCCCTGAGCAGACTGCCCAGCTTGTCTGGCAAAATGCCTCATCGCCAGAACTCACCAACAAGCACCAAGACCTGGCTTGGCTGGCGGTGAGGAGGGGAGCCCTCCCAGTCAGATCCTTCCTGCCACCGTCGGAACTTCACTGCCAGCGCAACACGCTGCCCTGGGACGGGCTGCTATGGAGAGGAGACATGGTTGCCCACCTCTTTACAGAGTGTGGGTTTGCTAAAAGAGTCCAGAGAAAAATGCAAGGGTCCCTGGTACGCTTTATCCCAAACAGCTCCATCACAGAGGACTCGTGATTTTACAGACTGTTCCAGGACACATTCAGAGGACTGACATCGGAGTGCTGCTGGAGGGTCATCAACTCGGTAAAAGACGCCCTTTGGTCTGCGCCCGAGCATTGTTCACCACCCAGCAGAGCGAGATGTCCGTCACGGGAATGTTGCCGACTGGCCCGCTGCAGACTGCAGGAGTACGTGCTGAGGGACGCACTGAAGCTCGGTGCAGCCAACGCCAAGGCTCGGTGGGGGAGGGCCACAGTCTAAGGCCCTTCCGCCGCTGGACATGGGGGGCACGGTATGGTGGAGACGCCCCTCAATATAAGGGAAGGTATCCCACGCCATTGTGGCACGAGTGGGGGACTGATTTGTGAAATTTGGGGAAAAGAAATGTCTAAACTGTATTCATCAATTTGTACAGCCCCCGAAAATGTCGGATGGATTTTCCGCAAGGTTAATGTATTGTATATATTTATCATTTGAATAAAGTATATTTTGAAATTAAAAAAAAAAGGCTGGGCAGCTGAGGGCAGTGCAGATTGGACAGTCTGAAGAAGGGTCTCGACCCCCCTGAACGTCACCCATCCCTTCTCTCCATAGATGCTGCCTGACCCGCTGAGTTACTCCAGCTTTTTGTGCCTATGACCTGTAACAAGTGATGTGCCACAAAGATCAGTGCTGGGTCCACTGTTATCTGTTGTTTTCATTAACAACGTGTGTGATAATGTGGTCGGCATGACTAATGAGTTTGCAGATAATGTTACATTTCGTGATATAGCAGACAGTGAAGATTACTATGATCTTGATCAACTGGGCAAATAATCTCAGGAATGGCAGATGGAGTTTAATTCGTTGGTAAATGCAAGGTTTGCATGTTAGTATGACAAACCGGGGCAGGACTTACTGTTGTGGGACGTATCACTGATGGTGACGAGTCAGAGTAAAGAAGTGAGATCGACCGATTGACCAAATGGTGCCAGCACATAAACCTGGCTCTCAACACCAGCAAAACCAAGGAACTGATTGTGGACTTCGGAAGGGGTAGGATGGAGACCCACAGTCCCATTTATATCAAAGGGTTGATGGTGGAAAGGGTCAAGAACTTCAAATTCCTTGGCGTGCATATTTCCGAAGATCTCTCCTGGTCCCAGAACACTGATGCAATCATAAAGAAAGCACATCAGTGTCTCTACTTCCTGAGAAGATTAGACTCCTGAAGGAGAGAGTCGGTATGTCAAGGAAGACTCTCTCATACTTCAAGTTCTCTCAAACTGCACAGTAGACAGCATGCTGACCGGTTGCATCGTGGCTTGGTTCGGCAACCTGAGCGCCCAGGAGTGGAAAAGACTGCAAAAAGTTGTAAACACTGCCCAGTCCATCATCGGCTCCGACCTCCCTACCATCGAGGGGATCTATTACAGTTGATGCCCGAAAAAGGCTGGCAGCATCATCAAGGACCCACACCATCCTGGCCACACACTCATATCTCCGTTGCCTTCAGGTAGAAGGTACAGGAGCCTGAAATCTGCAACATCCAGGTTCAGGAACAGCTTCTTCCCCACAGCCATCAGACTGTTAAACATAAGTTAAAACAAACTCTGAACTATAACAGCCTATTGCACTTTATCTTTTTATTTATGTGTGTGTATATATATATACTCTATAGTATATGGACACACTGATCTGATCTGTATTTATGCCTACAATATTCTGTGCTGCAGCAAGCAAGAATTTCATTGTCCTATCTGGGACACATGACAATAAACTCTCTTGTCTTGTCTTGTCTAAATGATCGGGCAGTGAGGAATGTTGAGGAACAGAGAGACTGAGGGGTGCAGGGTGCACAATTCCATAAAAGTAGCAAAACAGGTTGACAGGTAGATCTTTAAATGATGTCATTCAACACTCTCACAAACTTCTGCAGATGCACCACAGAAAGAATCCTGACTGCTTGCATCATGGCTTGGTACAGCAATTCAACATCCAAAATGCAAAAAGGCTGCAGACTCAGCCATCACAGGCACAGTCCTCCCCTCCATCAAAACCATCTACATGAGGCACTGCCTCAAGAAGGTGCCATCTATCATCTAGTGTCCCCACCACCCTCTTCTCACAGCTACCATTGGACAGGAGGTACAGAAGCCTGAGGTCCCACACCACCAGGTTCAGGAAAAACTACTTTCCTGGCCAGAGTGAGCAACACCGCAAGCTGGAGGAACAGCACCTCATATTCCGCTTGGGGAGTCTGCATCCTTTGGGCTTGAACATTGAATTTTCTCAATTCTGTTAACCCTTGCTGTCTCCTCCCCTTCCCACCTCTCCCTCAGCCCTCGGGCCCTGGCATTCCCTCTCTCTCTCTCTATATCTCCCCCCCCCCCCCTACCCTAGTCGCACCAGCTTCTCATTTTCACACCACAAACAGCTTACAATGGCTTGTTTTCTTTATCATCGTTATTTTTTGCATATCTTTCATTCATTGTTCTTTATCGCTCCACATCACCGTCTATATCTCTCGTTTCCCTGATCCCTGACCAGTCTGAAGAAGGGTCTCGACCCGAAACGTCGCTTATCTCCTTCGCTCCTTAGATGCTGCTGCACCCGCTGAGTTTCTCCAGCCTTTTGTGTACCTTCCTACAATCGTCAGTTTCTTGAACTGCCTACACAACCCTAATCCCATCCCAGCAATGGATCGCCTCTTGGGAGGGAAGGGGAGGATAGGAGAGGAGAGTAGTGTGGGAGTGGGAAGGGGAGATGAGGAGAGGAGGGGATGAAGAGAGAGGGAGGGGAGGGAATTTGGGGAGTGAGGGGGGGGTCGGGGGGGGAGGGGGGAGGAGAGGGGGGGGGGAGAGGACGATAGAAAATGGGGGGGAATGAAGGAAAGGGGGGGTGGGTAAGTGGAGGAGGGGTGGCCATATAAGGGGGTGGGGGGGGGGAGAGTAGGGGGGAAAGGAGAGAGAGTAGTGGAGAGGGACGGGAGGAGAGGAGAGGTGCGGGGGGGAGGGTGGATGGGGTGAGGGGGGGGGGGGGGGGGGGAGAATAATAGTGGGAATGAGAGGAAAAAAAGGATAGTAAAATAGAGCATGTAGAGTAGTGGAGTGGAGAGGGGAGAGGATGAGGAGAGATCCATCAATGTAGCCGCCCAGACTACCAGCTGCTGCCCACTGCTGGTGTGCGGTGTAACTGCAACCTCCGCATCCTTGCCCCCCCCCCCCCCCCCCCCCCCCCCCCCCTCCGCAGCATTCCACTCTTTAAAGATTGAGGATATTCGGCACGTCGACAAATACTCTCCCAAACTGCTGCAGCTGTTGGGTCGAGAGGGCACTGGCTGGCGGCACATCAGCCTGGCTTTGTTAACTCCAATGCATCAGAACGAAGGAGGTGACAGAGAGTGGTGGGGGAGGCACTGCACGGTCCATCACATCGCAGGTACTGGCCAGCGATGGGATTGCTGCCTCAAAAAGGGTGCCCCATGATCGCCACCATCAACGAGGACCCGCCCGCAGGGGGAAGCTCGGGGAAGTGGCTGATCTCGGCCCCGAACATCGGAGAGTCGAGGAGGGGGGAATCCCTGGTGGGAGAGGGACTTGACGGTCGGCTGCAGGAGGCACCGCCGGCCGGGACACAAGGACGGTCGAGGGTGGGCTCCACTACTTCCAGCATGTGGACAGGACCGGACTGTGGACTTTGGACTTTTTCTTTTTGCCAATGGCATAAACATATGGCGAGACTGTGCTTGTGTGACCTATGCTAAAAGAATTTCACTGTGCGGTGCAGACGTGACAATAAAGAACCATTGGACCATTGAAGATCATTAAAGATCCGCGCCTCCCTACCCTGGCCACGCTCTCATTTCACTACCATCGGGAAGATGGTCCAGAAGCTTGTAAATCGTGTCCTCCAGCTTCAAGAAGGTTCAAGTATGAAGAACGGTCCTGACCTGAAACGTCACCTCTCCATGTTCTCCAGCGACGCTGCCTGACCCGCTGAGTTACTGCAGCACCCAATGTGTCCTTTTAGGATCAAGAATATCTTCTTCCCAGCAACCATCAGGCTCTTGAACACTACACAACACTCACTTCAACTACAAACCACATATTCTGTTGTGCTGCTGCAAGTAAGAATTTCATTGTTGTATCTGGGACATGTGACAATAAAAAACTCTTGACTTTCCACTGAATCTCTTTGGTTGCACTGAGGACTTTGATTTTTGGTGCACTAGTATTGCTGTTATTGATTTATTGATTTTTTTCATTATTATATTCATCCGTGTGTATTGCACTTACAGGCCTGTAATGCTGCTGTAAGTAAGAATTTCATGGTTCAGTTCTTGGCATCTGTGACAATCACACACTCTTGACTTAATTCCCGGGCAATTTGTATAGGAAGGAACTGCAGATGCTTGTTTAAATCGAAGATAGACACAAAATGCTGGAGTAACTCAGCGGGACAGGCAGCATCTCTGGAGAGAAGGAATGGGTCGCGAAGAAAAGACCCTTCTTCTCGACCCATTCCTTCTCTCCAGAGATGCTGCCTGTCCCGCTGAGCTATTCCAGCATTTTGTGTCTATCCCCAGACAATCTGTTGGGTTCAGCCGTGGAATGCAAGAGAGTGTCTGACCCCTTCACAGGTGGCTGACGATGCTGGGATAGAAACATATAAAATAGGTGCAGGAGGATGCCATGCGGCCCTTCGAGCCAACACCGCCATTCATTGTGATCGTGGCTGATCGTCCCTAATCAATATTACCGCTGACCGTGGTAAAAAGCAACACAAAGTGTTGTTATTATAATCGCTGTGATGTTAAGCACCAAAGTGGTGAGGTTAGACACAAAATGCTGGAGTAAGGCAGCATCTTTGGAGAGAAGGAATGGGTGATGTTTCGGGCCGAGAACCTTTTTCAGACTGAGAGTCAGGGGAGAGGGAGGCGAGAGATATAGTCGGTGATATAGAGAAAGAATGGAATGTATGCAAAAAAGTAACGATGACAAAAGTAGTGAGAGTGGATTGCGTTCAGGTTGTCATTAACATAGAACAGTACAGCACAGGACTGACCCTTCGGCCCACAACCTCTGTGCCGTTAATATATTATAAACAAAACTGCAGGTAGATCCCGTTTGCCAGCAGATGTATTCTGGAGATGAATTGTTGAGGAGAAGCAGGGTATATATAAGAGCTGCACAGTGGTGTCGTGGGTAGAGCTGCTGCTTCACTGCGCTAGAGATCCAGGTTCGATCCCAACCTGCGGCTTTGTCTGCATGTAGTTTGTGACCAGAGTGGCTTTCTCCAAGTGCTCCGGTTTCCTCCCATATCCCAGAGAAAAGCTGGTCAATGTACATTTCCCTTGATGTGTGATTGAGGAGACAGAATCTGCAGGAGTTGATGGGAATGCGGGGAGAATAACAAATGGGAGATTGACAGAAGACACAGTGTTGAGTTTAGTTTAGTTTAGAGATACAGCACAGAAACAGACCCTTCAGCCCACCGAGTCCGCACTAACCAGCGATCTTGTGCATACTAGCATTATCCTACACACTAGGGACAATTTACAGTTATTTTTACTGAAATCAATTAACCTACAAACCTGCACGTCTTTGGAGAGTGGGAGGAAACCATAGCACCCGGAGAAATCCCACACGGTCACGGGGAGAACGTATACACTCAGTACAGACAGTACCTGTAGACAGGATAAAAACCTGGTTCCCTGGCGCAGTGATCACAACCTACCGCTGCATCACCGTGTCACCTCTTGGTGGGCCAAAGGGCCTGTTTCCTGCTGTACCTCTCTTTGACTCCGAGCACGTGGGTTGTGTTATAATGTGTCTGTGTTATGACAAGCCTGAACAGGGCCGGCCTTAAGCTGGTTGGCCCGACCGATTGGGCCGATTTCTCCCAATTGGACCCCGCGCCTAAGGGGGGCCCCGCACTAATGTGCCGCATTTCGTACGGAAATACGAATTCGCTTTGTTAAATAAAGATTAAAAAAAAAACATTTGCCATCTGGATTTTTTTTTAAACGAACATGGATAACAACCACTGCATGGCCATCAGACACAAACGATTTGTTAACTACTACTGTTAGCACTTGTTAACAGCCAGTAGTTAACAAGTAGTTATACAATCTGTCAATAATGCATCGATCCACATTCCTCAGCCGCGTTCCTTTGAATAAAATTCACACGGCTTCATTAATACTTGTTCAAAACACAATTACAATTACTGAGGATAGATCGATTGCATTTGATGACACATTAGGAATTCTTAAAACCACCATCATGAATGAGGCTCCGGACCACAAAGGGGCTTCTTCTTGGTGTGCAAGGTATCATTCCACCCTACCGAACCCACGTGATGTGTGGTTCTGTCTTTTCGCTCCTCTCCTCTCTCCCTCTCTCTCTCTCGTGCTCTCTTTTTTCTTTTTCGCCCACTCCCCATCTCATCTCTTTCTAGCTCTCTCACTCCCTCTCTCTCACCCTGTCGCCTCGGCATTCCCGGAATCATTGACGTTTTGCGGTAGACAAAAATGTTGGAGAAACTCAGCAGCCACCTTGCCCGCTAAGTTCCTCCAGTGCTTTTTGGTTGGCTCTGAAGTTGAAGGTGGATCCGTGGGACGGGCATGGGCTCTGGGGAGAGGGTTCTGTTTCTGGTCGAGACCCTTCTTCAGACAATCACAAGTACTCTCACCGACAAGAGTTCAGTTCAGTCTGAAGAAGGGTCCTTCACTCTAGAGTCGCTGCGCTGCCTGTCCTGCTGAGTTACTCCAGCTTTATGTCTATCTTCAATTTCAGAGAAATAAAATTTCTCACGGGGGGCTTATGCGTCTACCCCCACCCCTCCTTCCTTCCCAACCTCAGCCTCACGGACCTTAGCATACCCCTAGTTCCTAAACCATTTCCCAATCACTGTTCATGTTGCACTTCTAATGCAGGAGACCGGCCTTGAATTGATTCAGTGAAACAAAAAATAAAGAGCTGGTTTCAGTCAACAGCACCTGAGCGTCTCAGCCTCTTTAGCCCACCGTTACCAAGCTGTTCAAGCTTTGTACTGCTGTTGGACTGAAACCAGCTCTTTATCTTTTTGTTTTCACGCCCCTGTCCGTCCACATTTATCTCCGGTCCCCACCTTCCTCCCACGGTGGCCTGCTTGCTTTTGGTGGCAGGGGGCCAAAAAAACCACCATCACGTTAACATTGTGCCATTAACCACTGATTCTTTTTTCAAGTTGTGAGGGATTAAGTAATTAAACCCCATTAAATAAGAGTTTTAAAAGAAAATCCGAACTGAGCGGGGCTGAGAGAGGATTCCTGACAACAGCTGTGTCTGAGCGAGTTGCCAGACCCATCCGTGAGTCCTTGATACGAAGTAATAGCATGGTATATAGCCGTAGAAGGGAGTGATTGTATAGAGATCCAAATCCGTGGAAGGGAGTGATAGATGGGGACCCTTGTACACTGATATGCTTACTTTAGTACTGATATAGGAGAACCGAGAGGGGTTCACTAGAGGCAGTAAAACTAGGGTAGGGCAGAGCAACTGAGCATTGTCCTTAATAGAATAAATGACTATTACAACCAACCCCTGTGGTCAAGAACGCACATTACCATAACAAGTGATGTAGGAATGGGAGTGCGCGGGGATGTACGGTGGGATGTACTACAGATGTGCACCTCAGACCCTGAAAGTGGAGATGGGTCCCAGAGGGAGGTTGGATGTAAAAGTTACTTTGTAAAAATGGGGAATGCCTTCTTGGCTTTGGGGTGTCTCGATTTGGCGAGGCACCCGGTCTGCTGCAGATCGAGAGGAATAAAGAACTGTTGCTCTTCCAAGATTAAGTCTTTGAGCATTAAAAATTGTGAGCACAAAGCGTATCTCCCAAAGTGGTCAGTGCAAAGTCCTGCTCATCCTTAAAAACGTAAACGTGCCAAAAGTGACTTGTTTGTGAAAATGGGCATTGTAAAATTAAAGCCCTGAGTCCTCTTAGCTACGTGTTACTGGTATTGTTCAATTTTCCTTTGCTAATTGTCGTATTAGCAGTTCACAATGCTGCATGTGCTTCAGCTTGGTGCCAACCATTAGTTAGATCGTCAGCGGAACATATAATCAATCGCAAGTGACTTTGCAGAACTTGAGCCAAAAAAAACAAACTGCTGGAGAATGTACTGAGTCACACACCATCTAGTGCCTCCCCCTAACAAAGGGTTGCCTTGAGGCGAATAAGTCACTTCCTGACTACGATGACTCTTATTCCACTTGGCGCAGAATGCTTTTATGGCTACCCGTTGTCTATGCACAAATTCATGATTGAAGAGTCCGAGTCACGAATGTATAATTGCATGTGTACCCACAACAGAACAATGAATATTCTTATTTGCAAGCAGCATAACAACCTGTAAACACAATTCTCATAGATCGGTAAGAGAACAAATGAGAAAACGAATAACTCATAACTTAAAACTTAAAAAAACAACTTAAAAAAAAAAAATAAACTTATAAATAAAAAATAGTATTAGAAACAAAAAACATAAACTAAAAAATTAATTAAAACTTAACTTATAAAACATTAAACAAAAAAAATACATTAAAAAAAAAACGTAGTCAAATCAAATTTAATTATAAAAAACTTAAATAAAAAAAAATACAAAAAAACAAATAATTACTTAAAATAAAAATAAAAAATAAACATATAAACCCAAAAAAAAAAATAACAAAAAAAAAAAAAAGAAAATAAAATTAACTTAAATAATAAACAAAAATCTTAAAAGAATTTAAAAACAAAAAAAATAACTTAATAAAAAAAAAAAAAAAAAATAAAAAACTAATAAATAACTTAAAAAAAAAACTTCAAAAAAAATAAAAAACCTCCATGATACTATGCAAAAAAGCTCAGGGTCCCCATCAAATCCTTATCATCGCTTGCCTAATTCGCATGACTGCGTCCAACTGCTGTCTGGTTTGTGTGATGGTATTGCTCCGTTAATGAACTGTTTTTTTTGGGGAGAGAAAAAAAATGCTCCTGCAGACCAAACGTGTTAAACCGAAATGTCAACACTGAGCTTTACACAGAGTGAGAAATCATGTGAAATAATCCACTGCATTTTAATTTAAGTGAATGACTACCCTGCATATTATTCTGTTTAGTTTTGGAGATACAACCAGATAGTCCACAATGTTTGCATTGACCAGCGAATTTTGTTTCCTAATGTCAATTATTTTGTGCCTATATTGGCGGCCAATCAATCGCTGTCTCTAAGGGGGTTGCGCCCAATCACCCAACCACTGCCCTAAAATTCACGTCCAATCAATCCAAATAGGTCTCCCTCCCGTCCAAATCAGCCGCTGTCTCCAAGGGCAGTGTATCCAATCACATAATGCAGTTTAATGGTAATTCGCTGCTCCTAAAGGTTGGAATCCAACGAGAGAGGAGAGATTCAACAGAGTATAATCCATAGCAAAAAAAAACCTCAAGTGTACAATTTCAATAATCTACTAAATAACTGGGCTGACAGACCTTGGCTGGGAGCCAGGGGCTCACCAAAATTGTTCCCAATTGGGCCCCTAAGGCCAGCCCTGAGCCTGAAGTCCCACACTGCCAGGCTCAGGAACAGATACTTTCCTACAACTGGGGACACAAGGAACTGCAGATGCTGGAATCTTTGTCAAAACACAAAGTGCTGGAGGAACTCAGTGGGGGAAGAAGAACAGTCTGAAGAAGGGTTTTGACCCGAAACGTCACCCATTCCTTCTCTCCAGAGATGCTGCCTGTCCCGCTGAGTTACTCCAGCATTTTGTGTCTACCTTCGCGGAACATACCTCTGGGTTCAGATAAGAAGTGAATCATTACTGGGTGAGAAGTCTGGAGATTCGGAGTGATCAGAGAACGGGGTTTAATTCCCCAATTGGCAGTGGGCAACTTGCATGTAGTTAGTTGAGTAGATCTAGAACGCAGAGATGGGAACTGTAATCTGGTATACAAAAGCAAAACATACGAGCAAACTGCTGGAAAAACTCAGCGGGTCAGGCAGCACCTGTGGAGGGGATGGACAGGTGATGTCTCATGTCGGGATCCTTCTTCAGATGAAGGGCCCCAACCCGAAACGTTGACTTGCCCTCAACCATCAGGTTGCACAATTCTCACAACCCTAATTCTACTTCAGCAGCAGAATACCACCCCTTTCACTGCTGTGGCCCTGCTTGTTCTGAACAATCTGTTTAAAATAGAGCATAGAACAGTACAGTACAGGAAGAGGCCCTTCGGACCCCTTCGGCCCACAATGTCTATGTTGCACTGCACACGATGCCAAGTTAAACTAGAGTCACAGAGTCATACAGCATTGAAACAGGCCCTTGTACCCACGACATACCTCATCTACACTGGTCCCACCAGCCTGCATTTGACCCTTATCCTTCTAAACCTTTCCTTTCCCTGTACCTGTTCAAATGTCTTTTAAACCTTGTGTTAGTACTTGCTGCAACTACCTCCTCCGGCAGCACGTTCCATATACCCAAGTGAGAAAGTTGCCCCTCAGGTTCCTATTAAATCTTTTCCCGCTCACCTAAATCTATGTCCTCTGGTTCCTAACTCCTCTCCCCTGGAGAGAAGACTCTGTACAGTCACTCTGTCTATTCCTCTCTTGATCGTATGCACCTCTATAAGCTCACACATCTACCTGCACTACAAGGAATAAAGTCCTAGCCTGGTCAACCTCTCCCTGTAACTCTGGACCTCGAGTCCTGGCAACAGTCCATGTAAATCTTCTCTCTACCCGTTCCAGTTTGACGAGATCTTTCCTATAACACCGTGACCAAAACTGAACACAATTCTCTAAATGTGGCGTCAGCAATGTCTCATATAACTGCAGCATGACCTCCCAACTTCTATACTCAATATTCCGACTGATGAAGGCCAATGTGCCGGAAGTGTTTTTCACCACTCTATCTAACTGTGATGCCACTTTAAAGGAGCTACTGTATGTACCTGCACTCCTAGATCCCTCTGCGCTCCTACAACGCTCCACAAGCCCTACCGTTCACCGCAGGCTCTGCCCATGTTGAGGGCCTGTCCCACTGCCGAAGTTCTTTCGGCAACTGCCGCGCCATTGACTGAGTATCAGGGTTCCTCCCGAATGATTTTGAACATTTCAAACAAATCCACGGCGACAAAAGAAATGTTTGCCACACTTGAGAAACACCGAGCATCAACACGCCATCACGCCACAAACCTGTTGCGACTTTCCAAAATCAACACCTCTCATACCGTATTAAATTCCCATCAACCGTTCCTCAGCCCACCTGGCCAAACCGAATCATATCCAGCTGCCACATTTTTGATAACTGACGCACCATGCACAAAACAATCTATCCTACCCTGCAATATGTTTCCTGCAACAAGGTGAGCAGCGTAACACCATACCTCACTCCTCTCCTTGCAATTCTAGAAATTGTCTGTGCGATTTATACATCACATGTTATAGTGTGTTTGTCTGACCCCGTGCCTGTGATGCTGCTGCAGGGCAGATTGTCGCTGTACCTGTACCTCACTGTAACTTGCCACATGACACTTACATGGTCCTCCTGTCCCGCGGAGGCCGTGCCAGCATGGACAGAGGCCCGTGCTCCCCCTCTGGAGTGGAGAGGATCGCCATCCAATCGAGAAGGGGCTTCTTGCAGAGATGCCCGAGGCTGATTGCCTGAGGGGGAGGGTTGAGGGCTGGGAGCAGATCCCGGGATAGCACCAGCGACACGGTGGTGCAGCGGTAGATCTACTGCTTTTAACAGCCCCAAACACCCCAACAGAGTTTGGTACCGTCTCCCCCCCGTCAGAAGGCCTCCTCTTGCCCCATTCCTCAGTGCTGTAGGGGGGGGAGTTTTGGCTCAAGCACGGGAAGAAGCACTCCAACTGTTGGTGATTCTTGAGGCCCAAGGGCCTGTTTCCATGCTGCATCTCTCGCCATATATCTCTCTTGTTCTATCTACATCATCCCCCGCATCTCTCTCAGTCCTCCCCCCAATTTCTCTCTCTCCCCATCTCTGTCTTCCCCCTCAATCTCTCTTCCCTCTCTCTCTCTCTCTTCCCCATAATATGGTAAGTATTGACTGCAATTGAGGAGGAGAAGGTTTAACATCAGTAGTGTCAGCGTTGCAGGTGAACAAAGGGAATACAAAGGCATGAGAAAGAGCGGCCAAGGTCGACTGAAAAGGATCTTAGCAGGAATGATGGTGGAACAACAATGGCAGGAATTTCTGGGCATAATCCAGAAGACGCAGGATCATTTCATTCCAAAGAGGAAGAAAGATTCTAAGGGGAGTAAGAGGCAACCGTGGCTGACAAGGGAAGTTAAGGATGGAATAAAACTAAAAGAAAAGGTGTATAGCATAGCAAAGAATAACGGGAAACTAGAGGATTGAGAAACTATCAAAGGACAACAGAAGGTAACAAAAAAGGGCAATACCGGGTGAAAAGGTGAAGTACGAGGGTAAGCTGCAAAGAATATAAAGAAGGATAGTAAAAGCTTCTTTAGGTGTGTTAAGAGAAAAAGATTAGTAAGGACAAATGTGGGTCCCTTGAAAGCAGAAACAGGTGAAATTACTATGGGGAACAACAAAATAGCAGAAGAGTTGAACAGGTACTTTGGTTGAATCTTCACTGAGGAAGATACAAACAATCTCCCAGATGTAGTCAAGGACAGAGGATGTAGGGAGCAGAGGAACTGAAAGAAATTTTGCATTAGGTGAGAAATATTGGGTAGACTGATAGGACAGAAGGCTGATAAATCTCCAGGACCAGATGGTCTGCATCCCACGGTATTCAAGGAGGTGGCTCTAGAAATCATGGACGCATTGGTGATCATCCTCCAATGTTCTTTAGATTCAGGATCATTTCCTATGGATTGGAGGGTAGCTAATGTTATCCCACTTTTCAAGAAAGGAGAGAGAGAGAGAGAGAGAGAGAGAGAGAGAGAGAAGAGAAGAAACATGGGGAATTTATAGACCAGTTAGCCAGAACAATGGTGTGGGGAAGTAGGTTGAGTCAATTATTAAAGTAACAAACGGGGCGCATTTTGGCCAGCAGTCGAAGGATAGCAGCGTGTGTTTACAAGGTTAATTTTCCCCCGGATGGCGGGACTGTCATACGCTGAGAGAATGAGCGGCTGGAACATGTACACCTCTGGAGCTTTAGATAATGAGAGGGGATCATATTGAACTATTAAGATTAATAAGGGTTTGGACCACGCTATAGGCAGGAAACTGTTTCCCATGGTGGGGGAGACCAGAACCTGGGGTCCACATTTAAGAAATGAGAAGTAAGTCCAGTTTTAAGCAATGAGACGAGGAAAACACTTTTTCTCACAGAGAGTTGTGAATCTTGTGGAATTCTCTGCTCAGAGGGCCATGGAGGCTGGTTCTCTCGATACTTTCAAGAGAGAGCTAGATAGGGCTCTTAACGATCGCATAGTCAGGGACAAGGCAGGACCGGGGTACTGTTTGGGGTATCACATTGAAAGGCAGTGCTTAGGCTCGCAGGGCCGAATGGCCTACCCCTGCACCTATTTGTCTATTGCTTGGTCCAAGTTAGCATGGATTTATGAAGGGGAAATCACTGACTTGACTAATCTTCTGGAATTGTTTGAGGATGTGACCACGTAAAAATGATGAAGGAGAGCCATTGGATGTAAGTATCTGGACTTTCAAAAATATCCTTTGAAAAGGTCCACACAGGAAATAGGGGCAAAATTAGAGCATACATGTATTGGGGGTAAGGGTCATGAAATGGATATAGAATTGTTGGCAGACAGGAACAAAGATAGGAAATAAATGAGGTCCCTATCAGAATGGCAGGCAGTGTGATGGAGTGCCCAAGCTCGGTGCTGGGCCGCACTATTTACAAATATATTAATGATTAGATGAGTGGGATTAAAAGTAAACACTGGAAAGTTGTCAGATGACCACAAGTGGTGGCATGTGTGAAACGCCAAGAAGAATGCTAGTGGTTTGCAGGGTACTTGGACAGATTAAATGAGTGGGCAGATGCATGGCAGATGTAGTATAATGTAGGTAAATTTGGAGGCAAGAACAAGGAGGCAGATTATTATCTCAATGGTTTCAGATTAGGAAAAAGGGAAGTGTCACAAGGGCACCGGTCCTTGTGCACCGGTCACTGAAAGTAAACAAATGCTGGTACAGCAGGCAGTGAAGAAAGCTGATGGCATGTTGGCCTTCAAGAGGATTTGAGTATAGGAGTAAAGAGTTACTTCTGCAGTTGTCCTTTCTTGAATACACACTAGATAAAATGGGGTTCCACACAACATGTATTCATTGGGTGAAAACATTATATTCAAATCCAAAGTCAAGAGTGAGGATGAATGGATGTTGTTCTGAGTTTTTTTTAATTAAAGAGGGGAGTTGGACAGGGAGACAGTTTGAGTCCCCTGCTTTTTGACTTATGTTTAGAGCCGCTCGCAGAAACTATTAGGCAAGATGACTAATGATCAGCCATGATCATATTGAATGGCGGTGCAGGCTCGAAGGGCCGAATGGCCTACTCCTGCCCCTATTTTCTATATCTCTGTACAGGGCTCTGGTGAGACCACATCTGGTGTATTGTGTGCAGTTTTGGTCTCCTAATTTGGGGAAGGACATCCTTGCTATTGAAGCAGTGCAGCGTAGGTTCACAAGGTTAATCCCCGGGATAGCGGGACTGTCATATAGAAATTAGGTGCAGAGTAGGCCATACCGGTAGCCCTTCGACCTGCACCCACCATTCAATATGATCCATGGCTGTTCAACCAACTCAGTAATCCCTACCTGCCTTGAGGAAAATTGGAAAGACTGGTGGGGGCTTTTTGTAGTCACTGGAATTAGGATGAAAGGGGATCTAATAGAAACCCGTAAACATTTAATAAAAGATTGACAGCTAGATGAGGAAAAATGTTCCCAATGTTGGGGGAGTCCAGAACCAGGGGCCACAGTCTAAGATTAAAGGGGAGGCCATTTAAAACTGAGAGAAGAAAAAAACCTTTTTACCCTGAGAGTTGTGAATTTGTGGAATTCTCTGCCACAGAAGGCAGTTGAGGCCAATTCACTGGATTAATTTAAAAGAGAGTTAGATAGAGCTCTTGGGGCTAGTGGAATCAATGGATATGGGGAGAAGGCAGGTACGGGTTACTGATTGTGAATGATCAGCCATGATCACAATGCATGGTGGTGCTGGCTCGAAGGGCCAAATGGCCTCCTCCTGCACCTATTTTCTATGCTCCTAAGTTTCTCTCTCCCTCCCCATCTCTCTCTAACCCTGACCCAGGAGACCACTCTATCACCCACAACAAAGATCGGGTTGAAGCTCAGCTCATTTGTGTGTGTGTATCTTTTATGTTTATTAATATAGAATGCATAACCAGATAAAAATTAACAGCGTACATAAGAGTACATTGGATAATCAATATATACACATTTATAGAACAGGCAAATGATTGAGAGAGCAGAGAAGTCAATTCTCTGCCTGAGAGATGCAGTCTTCGTTCAGAGAGTTCCAGGATACAGGGACCTCTCTTACCAAAGATCAAAAGCATTTGGAGTGGTCGGCCAACTGGCCCCTCGACTTCCCTGCCTGATCAATAAGACGAGGGTTGAACCTTGACCTTGGCTCTCCCTCCCGGAGGTCCACACGTTCATCCAAGACCTCCGTGTGTCATGGGACCTCAGTGCCACCTCCCGTGTGGCGCATGTAGGGTGCGGAGTCCGGAGCAGGGCGGGACGTGTCCCTGGAGCCTCCTCACCCAGGGCTGGAAGGGCCGCCGTGAACGGTGGGGTGGGAGGGTATACGGTAATGCCCATATATGGGAGATAGTGTTATGTGTGTTCCCCCTCCCCCGTCACTCCAGAGACAGGCCAAGAAAACAATCTGTCCCTCCTCACCCTTTGCTGGAGGGGAACCTCCCCTTTAACATTGCATTCTGCTCCCCATATGGAAGCGACTTCACCTTTAACACTGACTCTTTAATGAGGAACCCTTTAACACAATACATTGCCCCTCCAATGAAGATTTTGCCTCTTCTTTAACAAATACTGCCCCTTTAAAGAGGAGACCTCCTCTTGATCACAACACATGCCCCAGGTTGCACCAACAAGACCATCTGTGGGGTTATGGCTTGATCTCCAATGTTGCAGAGGGGGGGGGGGGTGCGTGTGCATTCACAGTATTGGATTCTTCCCCTCCCAACACCACCAGTCGTTGTGTTGCCACCAATGTCTCCACCCGTTCCCTTCTGACCCTTACTGCCCCGGCAACGCCTATTAACACAGGGCAATCCTGCAAGGCGAATGTAGGACGAAATATCATCAAGCCGCTGAGAGGAGAATAAATGGGACTTCAAGTAAAAGGAGGAAATGCACTTGCTGGTTTACACAGACGATAGACACAAAATACTGTAGTAACTCACGGGACAGCATGCAATCATCTGGATAGAGAACCAGAGTCACTCCAGCATTTTGTGTCTACAATGAGACTTCACTTGGGCAAGCCTGCAGGTTACAATGGTTGCAACCCGGCGGCATTAGAATGGGTCGGGTCTTTGATTGACAAGCTCCCCAGATTCATGCACTGAGTTTTTGGATTGGAAAGTCAAGAAAAACCAGGCTCAGAGCAGTGATTGGGTGTGTCGACCATCGAGGTCACAGCTACTGAACACATGCCAAGAGCGAGGAGCTGGAGACATGGGCAACTACAACTGTGGGGGTAACTCTGGCCACTGGGGAGAGCTCCTACTACTGGACAGGGGCTGAGCTGTGGCCACTGGGGGGGGAGGCCCTGGACACTGGTTGTTAGCGGGAGCTCTGGACATTGGGCACTGGACATAAGCTGAGCTTTGGGCACTTGGCATTGGGCATGGGCTGAGGTGTGGCCATTCACAGACATGCCCAGCAGAGGGCAATGTCAAGCTGTGCCAGACCTGCCCCCTGGTAGGAGGGAACTGCCAGGCAATGCCCGGAGGCACTGGATGCAGACGCTGCGATGCTGAGATTAACATTATGTGGAGGAACTCAGCGGTTGTTCAGGCAGTCATTATAGTAGGAAACGGGCAAAAAAGTTTCGGGTCGGGGCTTTTCTTTAGAAAACTGACTGTAGTAGGGCGAGAATGAGAACAGCTGGAAAAGAGGCAAGGGGAGAGGCTGAAAAGAAAGCCGGGCAAGTGTTAGGTGGAATGAATACAGGTATGGGGGGGGGGGGGTGGGAGGTGTTCTGTCAGAGGGTGGAGTAAGGAATTGTGGACGGAGGGTCTTTGTTGGAAAGGGGTGGGGACGGAAGAAGTGCCTGGTAGCTGGGGGTCACATGGAGAAGGTGTGGGTATGTCGTGCGATGTTGGATTCAGGAGGCTGGTGGGGTGAAAGTTTGTTGGGACCAGGAGAGCTGTGTCTCATCTGCATCTGGGGGTGGGAGAACTGTGGGATCTCGGACCAACCTTTCCTCTCTCCTCTCATCTTGGGGCTTCGGGTCGCTGTACCCCCCACTCCCCCCCCCCCCCCCCCACTCCCCCCCCCCCCCCTCCACAGTCTGCTCCCAACCAACCCGCCTATGGTCAGTGGGAGACCCTATGGTATGGTGTGAAGCCCCACCCTGGTACTTGAGGACCAGGGTTACCCGTGGTGAGGAGACTGCCTTCTCACACCCACCCACCCACTTACTGACTCCCCCAGCCTTTGCCTCACACCCCCTGGGTGGCAGAGGCTTGGAAAGGTGGGGTGGGGTGGGGGAGCAAGAGAAAGACACTACTGGAAAACCTTGACAGCTTTGTGGTGTGAGAGCAAGGTTCAGAGGGATGTGGAGCAGACGCGGGCAAGTGGGAGTAGATATGATGGGGCATCTTGGTCTGCACGGAGGAGTTGGGCTGAAGGGCCTGTTTCCATGCCGTGCGACTCTTGATGGAGGGAATGAAATTCTTTGGTCCGAATCCCAGCCTTGGCCGGCATGGCTCGGACAACCCAGGACGGCTGCGGGCAAGGACGGAGACGGGTTACAAGAGGTAGTGTGACCTTGGTCTGTGGACGGCTGAGGGCAAGGACAGAGAAGGGTTCAAGAGGTTTCAGAGGCGATGCCACCTTGGCTCAGGGCAGCTCTGGGCAAGGTCGGTGCAGATACAAGAGATGCCATTACCGTGACCCAGGGTGGCTGTGGGCGAGGACGGCAACGGGGACAGGAGATGCCACCACCTTGGCCCAGAACAGCTGTTGGCAAGACCAGCCTTGGATACAAGGGGTGCTGCCACCTTGACCTTAGGACAGCTGTGGTCAAGGATGGCGACAGGTACAAAAGGTGCTGTCACTTTGGCCAATAGGTTCGAGGGAGATAGTGGGGTAAAGACGGTGTGTACGTAGCCCCCCCCCCCCACCCCCCCCCCGTCCATAAAATTTAAAAAGGGGTGAGTAACTGGTGCAATAAAGATGAGTGTTTCCAGACAAGGGTCTCAGTCGCCACATGCCAGCGTAGTATGTTCACTGGAGCCGTGCAGATGGAGGTAGTGATGGGACAAAGAACTCGCCCTACACAAAGGCTTCGTGCTTGGAGGCTTGCCGTTGATCTTTATGAAAGTGCTTGGCGTCCTCTGCCCGCTGGGCCTTCTGCCGCCGCGTGGTAGCGGTAGAAGAGGAAGGTAGGGGGCAGGGAGAAGCCCAGCATGCTGACTCCAGCTGCCAACGTTCACCTGCACACAGAGGAGGCAACAGTCAGCCGCTGGGCACCTATCCTCACACAGCTCACCATCCCTATTAACACTCCCCAGCCCACCTCGCCCGACCCCTTCCACCACCCCTGTCCCACACCTCACACCCTCCGAATTACCCTCCACCACCCACCCGACCCCTCCCCAACCACACTCCCAACAAACCCCTCACCACCCCACCATCTCCACCCCAAATTAACCACCCCCCACCCTCCCCACCCCCGACCACACCCTCCCTACCAAACCCCGACCCTACAACCTCACCATCCCACCCGACCCCTCCCCATACCCACTCCCACACAACCCCCCACAATAAACCCCCCCCCCCCGCTACAACACCTTTGGCAGACAGAAAGGATATTGGATGATGTCGAGCCAGATGGCCCAACTCAGACACACCCGGTCTGGGGTGTCGAGGGAGCTTCACTGTGTTCCTTACCCAGAGAGGATCTCCTTGCAGTGGCCCCATCATTGCCAGGAAGAGGGGTTGCTGCAGGAGGGCGAACAGGGCGCTGACGAGGGATTGCATGCCCGTCAGGCTGCCGAACTGCGTGGACGGGTACCTGTGACAGAGCGACAGAACAAGGCACACATCAGGAACGGGCCACTCCACCTCTCCCACCTACCCCACCGAGGCCGATCCAACCTTGTGCTGGCCCTTTCCCAGTCTCCCTCCATCCCCTCTCTGACTGGAGATCGACTGCCCCAGTCTGCAATAAACCAGGGACACTGCTCACTGGGGCGAGGAGAGGCCCCTCAGCCCCTCATTCTGTGTCTGGCCCACGGGTCTGGATTGAACCAGCAGAAGGAGAATCTCCTTGGCATTTAGCCTGGCTGGCTGCCTAAAGACCATATCTCAGGAAATAAGGTGGAGTATGTTTGTGTGGGAAAGAACTGCAGATGCTGGTTTAAATCGAAGGTAGACACAAAATACTGGAGGAACTCAGCGGGACAAGCAGCATCTCTGGAGAGAAGGAGTGGGTGACGTTACAGGCGGAGACTTCTGTTGACCCAAAGCATCACCCATTCCTTCTCTCCAAAGATGCTGCCTGTCCCGCTGAGTTACTGCAGCTGTTTGTGTCTAACAAGGTGGAGGAGTACGTCCCAGTCCCAGATGGTGCTGCGTGCGGGCATGGTTGCGAGCTTCAATTTCTAAATATCAACAACAACGCGTCCTGGTCCAACCACTCGATGCTTCGGCCAAGAAACGCACACCTCCATCTGGCAACGGAACCATCCCACCGCAACCGGAGAGAGCGGTCCTGAACTACTAGCTACCTCATCGGGGACCCTTGGACTATCTTTGATTGGACTTTGCTGGCTTCACCTTGTGCTAAAGTTATTCCCTTATCGTGTAAATATACACTGTGAATGGCTCGATTGTAATCATCTATTTGGCCGGTGAGCACGCAACAAAAACCTTGCACTGCACCTAGATACACGTGACAATGAACTAAACTGAGCTGAACTGAACTGAACTTCCTTGGAAGGCTAAGTTGGTTCAGCACTTCTCCAATGACTCTCGCCAACGTCTACAGATGCAGCAGAGAAAGCAACCCATCAGGATGTGTCCCGGCTCAGTTTGTGAACAGCTCTGCCCAAGAACGCAAGAAATCGCACAGTTGTGGATGTAGCCCAGTCCATCACACAGCCCCATGAACAGGGCCCCACACGCGGCCCCCACACACAGAGAGAGCCCCGCACACAACCCCCCCCCCACACACACAGACCCCCCCCCACACACACAGACCCCCCACACACACACAGACCCCCCCACACACACACAGACCCCCAGACCCCCCCCACCACGCACAGACCCCGACCCCCACACGCAACAGACCCCGCCACAGACGCACACAGACCCCCCACGCACACACACAGACCCCCCCCACACCACACAGACTCCCCCCCTGCTGCCAGAACACACACAACAAACCCCCCCCCCACACACACAGTACCCCCCCCCCCCACTCCCCCCCCCACACACAAGACACCCCCCACACACACAACAGACCCCCCCCACCACACACACAGACCCCCCCACACACAACACACAGACCACCCCCCCACACACACACAGACTCCCCCCCACACACACACAGACCCCCCCCACACCCAGACCCCCCCACACACACACAGACCCCCCCACCACACACACAGACCCCCCCACTCACACACACAGACCCCCCCACCCATATCACACACAGACCCCCCCCACAACTCCCGCAGTACTGCAGCCCCCTGCACACCTCACGTGCAGCCCCTATCCACCCTGAGGTGAGGTAAGCTGGGATCTCAGGCGGTGCGGAGCGGGGCTGCCCCGTGGTAAGGGAGGGGGTGAGGAGCTGTCACTTACACGGGGCGGCGTACAGCCCCCCCACACTGCCCGAGTGGTGGATGAAGACGAGTTAGTGTGAGAGAATGAAGTGAGAGATCTGTGGGAAGAGAGAGAAGAGAGAGGGGAGGAGTTGAGGAGTATGGATGAGAGGGAGGCCGGGGGATTTGAGTTGTGGTAGTTGGATGGGGGGGGAGGAGGGTTCGATAGTTGTGGAGGATGAAGAGGGGGGGAATGAAGGAGGAGTTGGCAGTGAGAGGATAGGGCTGTGGGAGGAGAGATGAGGCCGAGGGAGAGAGAGAGTTCAGACGAGGTGTGTAAAAGTTATGGAAGGAGTGGGAGAAGGGAGAGAGGGGGTGAGTGAAAATTGAGAGGGATTGGGTAGTTTTAGATGGGGGGGAAGGAGCGAGGTGAGAGGGTTTTTTCTAGAGAGGTGGGATGTGGGTGGAGAGAGGGGGAGATGGGAGGGAGAGCAGGGAGGGTTGTGGAGAGGAGGGGTTCATCATCCACTCACCTTCACCGCAACTCACCCCTCAATCCCCGGCCTTCCCACAGCCCCCGAGCTCCCACAGCGAGGCCCTCCCTCAGCGCCTCTCCCACAGCCCCCTCCCTCAGCGAGGCCCTCCCTCATGCGAGGCCTCTCCAATTCAGCGAGGCCCTCCCTCCCCTCAGCGCACCACTCCCTCCCTCCCTCCCACAGGCGCGGGGGGCGGTGGTACCTGTAGCGGCAGGTTGGGGATCAGGGGCAGGTGACACCGAAGCCCACCAGCAGCATGTTGGTGAAGACGAAGGCCCGCGTGGCGTTGGTGATCTTCTGCACCTTGCGGTCACGCTTCACCCTCGCGGCCTGCACACACACACACACGGGCTCAGCATGGCCTGCAGTATCCCTGAGAATCCCCATTCACCCCCCCCCCCCCCCCCTTTCACCCATGGCGAGCCCCACAATGCAGCCAGGGACCACCAACTCTCCCCACCCCCCCCTGCTGCCTCACAACCCCCACCCCCAATCCACAGCCAGGACCCCCACTCGGAGCCAAAGACTTCCCTTTCCCTTGGCCACCCCACTCACACCACCCCTCTCCTCCTGCTACTCCCTCATCCCCCTTTCTCACAGCCCCACCTCATTTCTCCGGTGGGCCACCCCTCACTCCCCGCCCCCTCCCCCCTATATACCAGCCTACAACCTCACAACCCCCTCACACTCTGGCCCCCTCCTCCCTCCCCCACCCCCCACCCACCCCTCTAACCCTGCACTGGGACAGTCACCATTCATCTCCTCAAAACCCTCTGTCCCACACTCCACACATCACCAACACCCCCCCCCCCCACACATACACTTAAACACAATCAGCCACACACTTCCTCACCTACTCACTATACCATCACACACCTCCCCATACGCAGACACAGACAGACACACGCACAGATCTTCCTGGCCGCCCCCCCGGTCTACTGACGTGTTGCCGTTGTTGCTGTCCTTGTCCTGGGCGTTGCTGTCCTCACAGTCCCTCAGCTTCCAGTCCATGATGTAGCCAATGACCGGGGCCGTCATCAGACACAGCAGCTGCAGCACCCCGAAGATGGAGGAGTACAGGCTGACTGTGGGGGGGGGGGGGGGAGAGAGTGGTCAGAGGGTGGGTCGGCACACGTACTCCTCCCCCCTTCCCCCTCCCCCAACCACAGCAGTGGGACTGGGCACAGTGCAATCCAACCTCTCCCACAGAGGTGAACTGCCTCGCCGCCCCTCCCTCACCGCCCCTCCCACAGCGCTGTCTCCCTCTCACTTGCCTCGGGTGCTACGCCTTGAGCCCACCCCAACACAGGTTAGTCAGGGGTCCCACCCACACCGCCACAGTCATCCGCACCCATCCACAGTTACCCCCAGCTCACCGAGAAACCCCCCATCCCCCCCACCCAGTGAGTACCCCCCTCCCACAGCACAGACCCTTACCCGTCTCCATCTCTGCAACAGTGAAGGTCAGAGAGAGCAGCAGCAGCATCGAGGGGGAGGGGGGAGGGGGGAGAGTGAGCAGCAACAGGGAAGATGGGAAGAGAGGCAGGAGAAGAGAGAGGAGAGAAGGTGCGTTAGCAGAGACAGACTTTGCTCCAGCGGTGAAGAGTAGCCCATAGAGAGGGTCTCGCAGACGGGATCTGCGGACGCCGGGAAACGAGAGGTATCGTCAGCTGAGGAAGCAGAGAATCACGAGGATGGATCTGGCCAGGTCCCCACCCCCCCCTACACATCCCCCCCCCCCCCCCCCCCCACACACACCCTTCCCTCCCTCCACACCCCCTCTCCCCAACCCACCCAGACTGACTGGAATATTTTGCTTTGGATCAAAATGGGAGGGAATGGGAATGGCTGGGATCATAGGCCTGGCTATGGTGGGAGAGTGTGGGAGGGTTTGTGTCCCTGGCAGTGTGGATCAATCTGCTCCCAGAGTGGGGACAGTTGGTGCCCGACCATGTCATCGACTGGGCTGGGACTCTGCGGCTGGGCCGGGCTGGGGCTCTGGGGCTGGGCCGGGCTGTGGGCTCTGCAACTGGGCTGGGCTCTGGGGCTGGGCTCTGGGGCTGGGCCGGGCTCTGGGCTGGGCTCTGGGGCTGGGCCGGGCTGTGGGCTGTGGGCTCTGCAAAACTGGGCTAGGGGCTCTGGGGCTGGGCTCTGCGGCTGGGCCGGGCTCTGGGGCTGGGCTCTGGGGCTGGGCTCTGGGCCTGGGCTCTGGGGCTGGGCTCTGGGGCTGGGCTCTGGGCCTGGGCTCTGGGCTGGGCTCTGGGGCTGGGCTCTGGGCTGGGCTCTGTGGCTGGGCCGGGCTGTGCGGCTAGGCCGGGCTGGGCGCTGGGCTCTGGGTTCTGGGCCGGGCTGAGCTGGGCTGGGCCGGGCTGGGCCGGGCTGGGCTCTGCGGCTGGGCCGGGCTGGGCTGGGCACTGCGGCTAGGCCGGGCTGTGCGGCTGGGCCGGGCTGGGCTCTGGGCTCTGGGCCGGGCCGGGCCGGGCTGGGCTGCTGCAGTCAGCACCACGCGCCCTGTGTAAAACAGGAAGCAGCTGAGACGTGATCCCAGCAGCTGGAGTTCAGCACCCACTGACTGACCCAGACCTGGGCATCCTCCTCTCACTCAGTCCCCCACTGGCCGGCGTTGATGTCTGCCCCGTGCACTGACCGGTGATCATGTCTCCATCCACCAGGAACTCCAGGATGTTGTTCATGGCGCCCATGTAGAAGATGAGTCGGAGCTGGGTGACGCACATGGTGACCAGGCTCAGCATGTAGATGGGGCTGAAGATGCTCTGCATGAACGAGGTGGAATCTGCAAAACAAACCGGCAGCTCAGCCCCACTCACGCATCACAGCGATCCGCCCAATACAGACCCCCTCCCCCAACACAGACCCCCCACAACCAGGACCCCCTACCCAACTCAGACCTGCCCCCCTCCCCAACACAGAACCCCTCCCAACACAGACCCCCTCCCAACACAGACCCCCTCCCCAACACAGACCCCCTCCCCAACACAACACCGCCCGTCCACCAACACATACCCCCACCAACGCAGACCCCTCCCCAACGCAGACCCCCTCCCCCAACGCAGACCCCCTCCCCAACGCAGGACCCCCTCCCCAACGCAGGACCCCTCCCCAACGCAGACCCCTCCCCAACGCAGACCTCCCCAACACAGACCCCCTCCCCAAACACAGTACCCCCTCCCCAACACAACCCCCTCCACAACACAGACCCCCTCCCCAAACACAGACCCCTCCCCAACACAGACCCCCTCCCAACACAGACCCCCTCCCCCAACACAGAGACCCCCTCCCCAACACCAGACCTCCCAACACCCTCCCCAACACAGCCCCCCTCCCCAACACAGCCCCCCTCCCAACACAGCCCCCCTCCCCAACGAGTCCCCAATACCCTCCCAATACAGCCCCCAACACAGCCCTCCCTCCAACCCAGACCCCCACAACACAGACCCCCTCCCCAACACAAACCCCCTCCCCAACGCAGACCCCCTCCCTCCCATACGCAGACCCCCTCCCCAATACAGACCCCCAACACAGCCCTCCCTCCAACCCAGACCCCACAACCCACAGACCCCCTCCCCAACACAGCCCTCCCCAACAACAGACCCCCCTCTTCCAATACAGTCACCACTCCTGTGCCCAACAGTCACCTCCCCAACACTGACCCTCCCACCACCAGGTTTCTACGCTGCTCCTCAGACTCTGGACCAGCCACCAGTCACTGAACCTCCACGGACCCTCTGAGCCTTGACCCCTCTGACCCCCACTATCCTGCTGACCCCCACGGTGAGTAGTTACTGGTCCCCAGAGGTCCCCAGTGGACAGGGTGCCCCCCCAGTGGGCAGAGGGCTCCCCAGAGGACAGAGAGTCTGGGGCCGAGAGTCCCCAGTCCCCCAGGGGCTGGAAGGTCCTGGGCCGGTGCTAGCGCTAACACACCTTGCTCCTGGCTCTGGCACTTGACCTCCAGGTCGACTGTGGAGAGGCAGAGCTTGTTGCCGTCCTGCACACAAAGCTGCTCCTGCGGCTTCATGGTGTTGCCCAGGCTCAGCCGCCGGCCCACTGTCGTCACCTGACGGTAGAACTGCTTGCCCGTGATCTTGTGGTCAAAGCCCAGCCAGCTGAACTTGATCTTCACACTGTGGCAGCAACAGGTGGGGGGTTTATGAGGGGGAGAGGGAGGAGGGGGAGGGGGTGGAGAGGGAGTGGGGGGAGAGGGGAGGGGGAGGAGGGTGGAGGAGGGGGAGAGGGGAGGAGGAGGGGGAGAGGGAGGAGGGAGGGGGAGAGAGGAGGAGGAGGGGCGAGGGCGGAGGATGGAGGAGGAGAGGATGGGGGGTGGAAGGGGAGGGGGTGGAGGGGGGAGAGGGGGGGAGGGGGAGAGGAGAGGGGGATGAGAGGAGGAGGGGAGAGGGGAGGAGGAGTCTGGAGGGTGAGAGGAGGAGGAGGGGGAGAGGGGGGGAGGAGGAGGAGAGAGGGGGAGAAGAGGGAGGAGGAGGAGGGGGGGGAGGGAGAGGGAGGGGGGAGGGCAGGAGGGAGGAGGGAGAGGAGGGAGGGGGGAGGAGGAGGAGGGGGAGGGAGGGAGGAGGAGGGGGAGAGGGAGGAGGAGGGGGAGGGGTGAGAGGGAGGAGGAGGAGGGGAGAGGGGAGGAGGAGGGGAGGGAGGAGGAGGGGGGAGAGGGAGGAGGAGGGGGAAGGGGAGGGGAGGGGAGGGGAGGGGGAGGAGGGAGAGGAGGAGGAGGGGAGAGAGGGGAGGAGGAGGAGGGGAAGAGGGAGGAGGAGGTGAGGAGAGGGAGGAGGGAGGAGAGGGGAGGAGAGGGAGGGGGAGAGGGAGGAGGAGGGGGAGAGGAGGAGGAGGGGGAGAGGGAGGAGGAGGGGGACGTGGGAGGAGGAGGGGGAGAGGGAGAGGAGGGGGAGGGAGGAGGATGGGGGGAGGAGGAGGAGGGGGGAGGGAGGAGGAGGGAGGGAGAGGGAGGAGGTGAGGGAGAGGTGGGGGAGGAGGGGGAGGAGGGGGAGAGGGAGGAGGAGGGGGAGAGGGAGGAGGAGGAGGGGAGGAGGAGGGGAAGGGAGGGGGAGGAGGAGGGGGAGAGGGAGGAGGGGGGGGGAGGAGGGGGAGGGGGAGGGGGGGGGGGAGAGGGATACGGGGGGAAGAGAGGGTGAGGGTTATGAGTGAGGGTTGGGGGATTGAGGACACCATGGAGAGGTCGTGCGAGTTGAAGGGTATTAGGAGACGGAGGGGGGGGGGTGTGGAGAGGGTGTGGGAGGGAGGGAAATGAATGGTTGGGGGGGGGGGGATATTAAAATCAGGGACCCACCCAGGTATTCATGGGGAGGGGGGGTGGGTTCAGGGGATGGCGGGAGTGTCGAGGGGTGCAAGGTCCTTGAACCAAAGCATTCTGCTGAATTGCGAGGCCATTGTGGGGAGGGGGGGGGGTGTTATGGGGGTTGCAGCAAGGGTCCCTTCTGTCAGTGGTGTCGTGGTGTGGGGGGTGGTAATGGGGAGGGGGGTGGGGTAGGGTGGTGGAGGGGTATTGAGGAGGGAGTGGGGAGGTGGTGGTCTGGAAGGGGTGTTAATGGGGTCATCGGTTTGTGGTGTGGAGCTGGGGCGGTGGGGGAAGGGGTACTGAGGAGGGGGGGTTCTGCGGCGTGGGGTCGGGGGCTGCTGGGGACTGCGGTGGGGGGGGTCATGTGGAGCGGGGATGTGGGGGGGGGGGGGGCGTGAGAGGACTCACGTGTAGTCCTTGTCCTCTGGGCCGGGGGAAGGGCTCCAGGGGGCCAGTTGAGGAGGCAGTTGATGAAGGACCAGCCCTCCGCACGCTGCCCACACCATCAGGATGCTGATTAAAACGGGCCCCCCCAGGTTTGGATAGATCACCTGCAGGTAACACAGTTCCAGGGTAACAATCCCTCCACCCAAGGTACGCTGACCGCAAACACCACACCCGCTCCCTCGCCCAGGGGGGCCCCCCCCTCCCAGACCCCAGGCCCTCCCCTCCTCCCACTCTGTCCTCCCCCTCTCTCCCCCCACCCCCCCCCCGCCCCCAATCCCCTTCTCCCCCCACTCCTCTCCCCGCCCCACCCCCTCCTCCCCAAACTCCCCCCCACCCTCCCTACCCACTTCCCCCTTCTCTCCCCACATCCACCCCCCTCCAACAGGGGGCTCTGCCTGCCCCTCACCTTGATGCCGGGGAAGGTCAAAACTGCGATGAAGCGTAGGACCGATCATCAGGGCGATGAAGGTGGATCTCAGGTCTCCAAACATGTTCGGTAACTGCGGGAACAATCATCATCAGTAGCGAGCCGGAGACCGGAAATACGCCCCCACCCCTGTAACTCCCCACTGTCCCCCATCCCACTGCCCCCCGACCATACACCCAGAGCCTGGCGCGACAGGGTTTGCCTTTTTGGTCTGCAGCCCATAGGAGGGGAGGTGCCCTCTCCCTGGGGTAAAGTTTGCTGAAGGCGAGGTCTTGAAGGGTTCCAACCCAAAATGTCACCCATTCTTTTTCACCGGAGAGGCTGCCTGACCCGCTGAGAAGGGGACAGAGTGAGAGGAAGACATGGGGGCAAGCGGTGGGGAGAGAGGGCCAGACATGAGCAGGCGGGTGGGGTCCAACATGATTGCAGCCCCCATGCTCGCTCCAGGGGTGTGCATCACATCCGAAGGTGAGAACTTTCCACCTGGTATTCCAGGTGAGAGGGATGGAAAAGTACGGAGCGAGGATTTTGCTGACGGGGAGCGTGGGGACAGCTGGACACCGCAGGGTTATTAAACCACAATCACTGTGTCAACACACTCACGCATCTCCACTCCATCAACCACAGGCACGGGTGAAAGTCCACTGGCGGAGGGGGAGAGGGAGAGACGGCAAGGCAGCCAGTCCGCACCAGGCGAGAGAATGTGCAAGAGCACAATAGAGAAAGCAGAGAGGCATGCAGTGATACAGTGTGGAAACAGGCCCTTGCCCACCCCGGCCAACATGTCCCAGTACACTAGTCCCACCTGCCTGCACTTGGCCCATATCCCTCCAAACCTGTCCTATCCTAGTACCTGTCTAATGGATTCTTAAATGTTGGGATAGTCCCTGGCTCATCTACCTCCTTTGGCAGCTTGTTCCATACACCCACCACCCTTTGGGGGGAAGGGAGGGGGGGGGGAGAGGGTGGGCGGGGGGGGGGGGGGGGGGGAGAGGCTTTTGCATAAAACCTCAGAAGTTTTGGAAGGAAGTTATCGAAATTTTCACAAAAGTATTTAAAATAAAATTGAACCCCAATGCAGAACTGATTATCTTTGGAACAATGGAGGTCGGCTCTGAGCTGACTTAGTTCCAAAAGAGTTTTCTTAATTATGGCTTAATAACGGCAAAAGAACTTATATTAAATTTCTGGAAAAATGCACCAACACCAATGCTTAAATGTGGATTTCAAACGTGTCTGAAATGTTACACCTGGAAGATATGCGATTCATCCTAGCAGGGAAATCAAACCTATTCTCAAAGAGTTGGTCTCCCTTAATCGATTTATTATAAGCATATGGTGCAACGTAACCCTGGACATTAACTGTGTCAGAACCGGGTGAGGGGGTGCAAAGGCGAGAAGCAGGTACACCCCTTTTATTTTCTTCATGTTTTTTCTTTTTTTCTCGCTTTTTCTGTACTTTTTCACGAACTATCACTTTCACCACTTTACCCAACTTTTTGCTTTTTTATTATTAAATTTAAAAATAAGAAGTTGTACAAGAAATGCATTATATTATTCGTGGTTTACACTACTGGGTATGACTTCTAATAAAAAATATTGAAAAAAACAAAAAAACAACCAAAACCAAAACCTTTACACTGTACCCCAGCACAAGTGACAATAATAAACCAATACCCTCAGGAGACATGGGGTAAATTCAAGGAACTGCAAATGCTGATTTACCAAGAAAAGATGCAAAATGCTGGAGTAACTCAGTGGGCCAGGCAGCATCTCTGGAGAACATGGATAGGTGACCTTTCGGTTCAATCAGAGAGAAGGGTCCCGACCCGAACCGTCCCGTCCATGCTCTCCACAGATACTGCCTGATCCGCTGAGTTACTCCGGCACTTCTAGGAGGCAGAAGGCAGCAGTGGAAGGATGCTCCACTGATTGCTAATCCGTGACCAATGTACGGCTGGGATCGGTGCTGGGACAGTTGCTGCTCGCGATGTGCACCAATTGTGAATGGAGGTGGTACGATAGAGTCAGTGTGATACAGTGTGGGAACAAGCCCTTCAGCCCAACTTTCCCACACCGGCCAACATGTCCCAGCTGCACTCGTCCCACCTGCTGGCATTTGGTCCATATCCCTCCAGGGTCAGGCAACTTTGTGGATGGCACAGCTTGGTGGTGTTGTGGATGGCGAGGAAGGTTGTCCAAGGAGACAGCAGGGTGTAGCTCAGGTGGGAAGGTGGGTGGAGCGATGGGTTTGGGTTGGCGGATGGAATTTAATCCTGACAGGTATAACGTGATGTGTTCTGAGAAGGCTGATAATAGTAGGAGATAGACAGTAAATAGTAGAGCAATAAGGAACGGGATGAACAGAGAGACCTTGGGATCCAAGTCCATAGTTCCCAGAAAGTGGCAACACGGGTCGATAGGGCAGTGAAGGTTTATGGCACGCTTGCCTTCATAGGTCGGGGCAGAGAATACTCAAGTTGGGACATTACGTTGCGACTTCACAAACACGGGCGAGGCCGCACTTGGCGTTTGTGGCCACGGCACTATGGGTGGGGGCGGACTGTGCCGGAGAGGGTGTAGAGGACATTCACCAGGATGTTGTCCGGATTGGAGGACGTTAGCGACGGGGAGAGATTGGATAGTCGGCGCTGTATAATGAGAGGTATAGACTGGGAAGAGTCAAATATTCTTCCTGTGGCAGTGGTGTGAAAAACATGAGGGCATGGGTTTACGGTGAGAGAAAGGGGTTTTAACAGGGTTCTGAAGGGTAGTTTATTCACACAGAGTGGTTGATGTCTGGAACTGACTGGTGGAATCATATAGTCACTGCGTTTAAGAGGCATTTAGACAGACAATGACACGGGCAAGGTATAGATGGATATATTCCTAATGCAGGAGGGGGAGTTGGGGGAGGGGGAGGGGGGAGAGAACACGGAGGGGGAGGGGGAGGGGGAGGGGGAGGGGGGAGGGGGGGGGGAGGGGGAGAGCACACAGGAAAGAAAAGGTGGAAAGGACAGAGAGATCAAAACCAAACCGGGCCAGATAACGTGTGTGGGGGGAATGGGCAGGTGGCGTTTCTGGTCGGGTCTCTTCTTCAGACTGATGAAGATTGCAGCATCTGCAGATACTTGTGTCTCCAACGAAAGAGAGAAATGGTCTGACAGAGAATGGAACTCGAGAGGAGAAAGGGACAGGAAAACAAAGGGGAGAGAATGAATGAGGAAAATGAGCAGGGAGAAAGGAGAGAGGGAGAAAGGAGAGAGGGAGAAAGGAGAGAGGGAGAAAGGAGAGAGGGAGAGAGGAGAGAGGGAGAAAGGCACACGGTGCAAGAGGGAGCGAAGGACAGATACTATCCCTTCACCCGCTGACCAAATCGCACTCACCGCTCAGACCAACACATGCAGACGGCCAGAGCACAGCATGCTCACACACACTGCGGATAGACACAAAGTGCTGGAGTAACATAGTGGCCTCGGCAGCATCCCTGGAGAAAAGGATGGGTGATGTTTCGGGTTGGGACCTTTCGACTCAAGACACCACCTTCAGGGACTATGCCTGGGAGCGTGGACATCTTCAGGGACTATGCCTGGGAGCGTGGACATCTTCAGGGACTATGCCTGGGAGCGTGGACATCTTCAGGGACTGTACCCTGGGCACCTTCAGGAAGGGGTCATACAAAGACCGTACACACTGATATCTACCCCCCCCGGCTGAATATGCCTTTCCCGTGCTTACCGTGAGCGAGGTGAACGTCATACACATGCCTCCAAAGCCGTTGAGGGAGAGGGCGATGAAGATGAGGACGGAGAGATCTGTGGGAGAAGGGGAGGGAGTGAGAGGGAGCTCCAGGCGGTGGGTGGAGGAGGAGGGGGTGGATCAGAGGAAGGGGACTCACTCACCGTCAGGGTTACTGGCTCCGTAGGCGATCAGCAGGCAGGACAAAGCGAAGCAGGTGCTGCAAGAGGAACAGAGAGTCAGCAGCAGCTGCCACAAGACCAGGGGTCCCCTCCCCACATCCCCACCGCCCCTTCCCGGCCAACTATCTAGTCGTGGGAGGGGTGGTGAGGGTACGTATCCCTGCCCTGTGACCTCTTCATAGAAACATAGAAAATAGGTGCAGGAGGAGGCCATTCGGCCCTTCGAGCCAGCACCGCTATTCATCGTGATCATGGCTGATCGTCCCCCATCAATAACCCCTGCCTGCTTTCTCCCCATATCCCTTGACTCCACTAGCCCCTAGAGCTCTATCTAACTCTCTCTTAAATCCATCCAGTGACTTGGCCTCCACTGCCCTCCGTGGCAGGGAATTCCACAAATTCACAACTCTCTGGGTGAAAAAGGGTTTTCTCACCTCAGTCTTAACTGACCTCCCCTTTATTCTAAGACTGTGGCCCCTGGTTGCAGAAACATAGGAAAGAGTGTGCTCTCGACCTACCTGCCGATGAGCCGCAGCTTGCGGGGCCCGTACTTGTCCATGGCGATGCCGAGCGGCAGGGAGATGGCGCTGAGCAGGAAGGAGCCGACGGTGAAGGCCAGGTTCAGCATCTCGTCCTGGTCCTTGCAGATCAGCCAGCCGTTCATGCGCAGCATCAGCCCTGCCTCCGTGCTGTTGCTGCCCGCCACACTGCCGTTGGTGGTATTCTCTGTGGGCAGAGAGAGAGAGAGAGTGGAGTTTGAAACAGGGGCACCCAGACACCCCACCCGGCCCGGCCCGGCCCGCTGCCGTTCCCTGTGGAGAGTGGGAAACAGCGTTACAAACCGGGACTTCTGTCCCACCCGTCTCGCCGTAGTTGGTGCCTCACCTGTGGAGAGAACGGTGCCGTTAGAACCCGTCTCACCCAGTCTGGCCTGGGACATCCAGTCCCGATCTCTGTCCCTCTCAGGGCACCAGCCTCACCCCGGTCTGGCCCGGGTCACCCACCTCACCCAGTCTGACCTTGGTCACTGGCCAACCCTGTTGGGCAAGGGAGCCTGGCCCAGGCGGCGGTGGGTGGGTGCCGCGGTGCCCGGCTATCTCCGCCGAACCAGTGTCCATACTCAATGAGGCAATGATTGGATACTATCAGCGGGTGGCCTGTGGGATCTTGCTGTGTGAGAGGGGCAGCTGTGTCCAGATGTGCCCCCGTCAGCCATCGCTGCTCTGCACTGGGAGACAGACTCCCTCTGTAGATCCAGTCTCCCCGTGGCCTGGGGCCTCGCGGGGGCCGGACCGCAGTCTCACTGGCCCATCATGCCCCCCCTCCCCCCTCAAACCTGCTAAACTGGGGGGTGCTGACACCCCCGGGCTAGGTTCACAGGTCAGCACCAGTGCCCAGAATTGGACACTCAGCCCCTCTCCCTCTCTGTATCTCTGTACCCTTCCCTCCCTCCCCATGACTCTCCCTCCCCCAGTCTCTCTCCTTCCCTCCCTCTCTCCCCATGTCCCTCTCCCCGTGTGTCGTTTCTCTCACTCCCCCTCCCTTTCTCTCTCTCCTTCTCCCTCTCCCCATGTATCTTGCTCCCTCTCCGTCTCTCTCTCTCTCTCTCACACGTGCTTCTCTCATCTTCTCCACGTCTCTCTCTCTCTCCCTCTCTCCTCCCCCCTCCCCCCGCGCTCTCCCTGTCCCAGACGGAAGGTCTGTTCCGTGACCCGCTCTCTAATGACTGTTGTTCACCTGAGGAGCGTGTTATTTGCTGATGAGGCAATCCACATCGAGGCAAAACACATCACTTGAACTTTAAGTTCTCAGCTCCTGCTGGAAAACAAGTCCGTGTATAAAAGCTAATAACACCCGGCCGCTAAAAATAACAGCCAATTGCGTCTCGCATTGGCCAGATCTGCTTGGCAACACAGATTTGCTTTTCTGAAGGATTTTTGTCCACTGACCTTTCCCCATAACTGTTCCCTTGTTCTGCCAATGCCCAACCTCTCATCTTGCCCCCACTTTAGCCTTTCTGATCGTGGTCAGCCAGCTTGATGTGTTACCTTTCCGAACTTTACCCTCTCTTCACCTTTCGCGGTCTGGACCCCATCTGGTATCTCGGTAGCATCCTGACCCCAACTCTCCCAACCCCTGGTGTAGACTGGTCCTCCCCTGACCGCTGACCCCTGCCAGACCCGTCCTTCACCACTTGTTGACAAGGTGCTGGCCCAAAGTCAGAGTCTCGGACCCCGGCACCTGGAGTGAGCCAGGTAGCCCACCTGCCCACGGACTGGCCACACCTCAGCAAGATCACTGACCCCTGAGAGACATCGGCGGGGGGGGGGGGGGGGGGGGGGGGGGGGGGGAAGGGAGGGGAGAAATGGGGTCACAATTCGACCTCCCAATCTTTGTGTGTGTAAGGAGGGTGTTCTATCAATGCACACATTCCCTTTGACCTCAGGACCACACACGTGTTCACAGAGCCTGGGGGTTGTAGGTTTCATTGGAGGTCCTCTCTATCCACCCCCCCCCCCCCACTCCCTCTCCCCCACTCCACCCCAACATCTCACTCTCCCCCCCACCCACTCCCTCCCTCTCTCTACCCACACACACCCTCTTCATTCACCCCTCCCTCTCTTCCTCTTTCTCCCTGATCGAGGCCCATAGCCCCCCCCCCCACCAACCATACCTCCCTATTCAGCACCCACTGGCTGCAGGGTGCTCCCCTGTCCCGATGCAAGGCGAGGAATCCCAGGCCGGTGTTAAAGCGAGCTGGACTCGTCACACACGTAGCCAGATTGCAGCCTGCCATTCCAGCAGAAAACTGTCAGACAAAGCACTTTGTCAGTTTCCCAGAGCGTGTTTGGCTGTCAGGCTGCTTGGTCATTGGGCACATTACTGCAATCCATTCTCAGACAGTCTAAGCCTTCTTTCACAGAGGCACAGAACAATCATAAGCCAGCCTGGATTTAGAGCAGGGCTGCCAACATTGGGTGAGAGGTGGGAGTGAGAAATTGCCAGAGACCAAGCCCGAGGGAGCGTAGCGACTGAAGTCGGGGGGGGGGGGGGGGTAGGAGGGGGGTGTAGGAGGGGGGTGTCCACGCCTCCCATTAGTACGGAGCTTTTGCATTTTTCAGCTTGAAATTGTGCAATATGGTGCATACTGTAGCGAGTCTTTTAACTTGCACTTCAATGCAATATTTATGCTTTAAATTGGATTAGCTATGAATAAGGTTAGGCTAAATTACATTCCACAGTAGAGCCAGGCTCTGATCAACAGGTGCAGCACATGACTGATCTCAGTATATTCATGTATGGAAATCAGATTATAATCAAACACTTGGCCCATGTTGGCCAACCTGGGTCTCACTGCACACCTGGTACTACTACTCCTGGCCCTGACTCCAGTTGCATACCTTCTCTCATTCCTGACCACAAGTCCAGCCTTATACCCGGCCCCCTATTCTACCCTGATCATAGCTGCTGACCTGCTTAGGTTCCCAGTGCTGAACACTCCCCTGGTCCCAGCTTTGACTGCACACCTAGTACAATTCCAGATCTTGACTCTGGATGCACACTTGGCCTTGCTCCTAGCCCCTCTGCACTGACAATATATCTGGCCCACACATAAACCCCATATCTGACCCCCTGGACTTAACCTATTACGTTCAAGTCCACAGGTGCTTATCTAATGCTGTAATATTTTATGGGGCACTTCACGGACCAAATTTTGTATAACAAATCCATTGGCCTCCTTGTTATCTAACATGCTAGTTACTTTGCCAAAGAAGTTATCAATTGGTTGAACACAATTTCTCATCCATAAAATTATACTCACTCAGCTGTATAAGTATTCTGTTACCATTTCCTTCATTTTCCTAACAAACTGTCCTGGAGTCATTTTCACCCCCAATATTTTCAGTATTTTGCTGTCTTCCTCTCAGCTATAGTCCAATAACTTTATATTTAAGCAATATTATTCTATTAAATGTGATCTTGAGAGTACATCATATTTTCTGTGGTATTCATAACACAACAATGATAAAAAAGATCTTTGTTTTGATTGCACCTATCAACATGCATACATTATTATATTACAGTTAATATGTACCGAGGGCAAATTTTTGTTGCAATGCTCCCCATTCCCAATTACTATTACATTGAAGTGATTGATATCCAAGTGAAGTTTAAATGGCATCAGAAAATTAAAACCTCCGGAATGGATGATATTCATTATGTGGTTGGTTGGAGTCAGTATCAGCACAATTACTATATTAAACTTTGAATCTTCAGATGTCCTAGTTCAAGCTAAAACTAAAGACAAATAATAACTTCCTCACATATTCCCCTGCAAATATCTCTGTCACTCCTTTAAAATATGCCCCTTTGAACAAGCTCTTAAACATTGCATCTGAATCAGTTTCCATTCGATTACACTCATTGAGGATGTTCATCTACGTGTTAATTAATAAAACAACGAGATTGGGGACATTTCTATTCAACCTGTCAAAGGAATTTGGGGGTGGGTGGGGTTAGAAATAGTCAGTGAGGTAAACTGAAGGAAATAATGGGTTATCTGGGCTGAAAGTTGTGACATACAGCCTGACATCTTGAATCCCATTTTGATATTACACTTATCCCATCCCCCTGGATATTCCAGATTAATAAATTAAGGTTTTGTCAACTAATTACAAACCAGGCTAATTACAAATCAATAATTTTAGCCAACTCCAAAAGCATTGAGCATTGGGATCCAGACATCACGGACAACTGGCCTCAGTTCCCCGCTCACATCTGGCAGTGCTCTCTGTCTGAACCAGGGGCCACGGAGCATTTTTGAAAGTGGGGAGGCTGGGCGATCACTGATCATTGGCCTTGGGGGTACCCGGTGAGGGAGTGGGGAAACCGAATGGGGAGAGGGTGTGGGAGGGGGTTGTATTAAAATCATGTTTCAGTCCATTGTAGAAGTATGATTTCAATGTTTTTTGTTTGAAGTATTTTTAAGAGGTAACTTTTAAAGGGGTCACTTTTTCCACACAAAGGGTATTGGGTGTATGGAACAAGCTGCCAGAGGAGGTAGTTCAGGCAGGGACTATCCCAATATTTAAGAAACTGATTAAGAAGACTGATACAGGGATAGGACAGATTTGGAGGTATGGACCAAAAGCAGGTAGCGTAGCTGGGACATGTTGGCGGGTGTGGGCAAGTTGGGCCGAAGGGCCTGTTTTCACACTGTATCACTCTATGACCACATTATACCTCCACCATGCATGAATGCTTCAAAATCAAGTGGTCGAGTTTTATTGCCATATACTCAAGCATAGAAACATAGAAAATAGGTGCAGGAATAGGCCATTCGGCCCTTCGAGCCAGCAGTGCAATTCAATATGATCATGGCTGTTCATCTAAAATCAGTACCTCTTTCCTGTTTTTTCCCCCATAACCCCTGATTTTGCTAGCCCCAAGAGCTAAATGCAACTCTCTCTTGAAAACCTCCAGTGAATTGGCCTCCACTGGCTTCTGTGGCAGAGAATTCCACAGATTTACAACTCTCTGGGTGAAGAAAGTTAGTCCTCATCTCAGTCCTAACTGGCCTACCCTTTATTCTTAAATTGTGACCCCTGGTTCTGAACTCTCCCAACATCGGGAGCAATTTTCCTGCAGTTACAATAAGTGAAAATCTAACAGGCAAGCAGGATGCTTTCTCCAGCCACCCCCATTTGAAGGCCACTATCTTCCACCGTTTCTACCCAGTGCTTGGTACCTACTTCCAGCAGCCACTGGTTGTCCTCCAGGATGCACCGAACCGCAGTCTGATCCATGCCGGTCACCAGGGCGAATTCGGCAGAGAGACTCTCACGGCAGCGGCGCAACGCTTCCGACGACCCCGGACTCTTGCACTGAGGCTGCTCCATGGCCAGAGCCGCAACGAGCGGCTCGCCAGCCCTGCAAACACTCGCCAGCCCCGGCTCCCCATCCGCATCTGCCCCCATCCCTCCGTCAGCCCCGGATCTCCAACACCCGCAGCCCATGCAGTTTGTATGAGTTTTGAAATTCTCGTTGCTCACAGAATTTCTCACGACAGAGCGTGGGCAATTTGTGATCAACGTGAGATTTCGGCGAAATGCGCACATCTCACGCTCAATGCGTGAGAATTGGCAGCCCTGAATTTAGAGTCACACTGCACGGAAACAGATCCTTTGGTCCATACCATGTCCAAAGTCACCATTTCACTGCTCCCATTTGCCTGCATACGAGTAATGTTATCCTTGGCCTTGTAATTAAGTGTCTGTCCAAATATCTCTTAAATGTACTAAATCCAAGTTCCCACCTCCCTTGGCAGCTTCTTCCACATATCAACCACTCTACATTAAAATAAACATATACAGAACAGTGCTGCACAGGAATGGGTTCTCCGCTCCACAAAGTCTGACCTGAACACGATGCCTTGCTGAACTGATCTCATCTGCCTGCACAGGATCCATATCCAAAAGTCTCTTAAACAGCACTGTTGTATCAGCCCATCGTGTATCTGTACACTGTCGATGTCTCGACTGTAATCATGTATTGTCTTCCCGCTGACTGGTTCGCACGCAACAAAAGCTTTTCACTGTACCTCAGTACACGTGACAATAAACTAAACTCAAACTCGGGCCTCCACCACCATCTCTGGCAGTGCGTTCCTGGCCCCCACCACCCTCTGTGTGTAAAAAACAACCTGCCCCGCACATTTCCATCAAACTTTCCCCCTCTCCCCCACTCTGCTCGACCTGCTGCCGTTTGGCTTCTGCCCCAGATTCCAGCACAGGGTCATAGAGTGATACAGCACGGAAACAGTCCCCTCAACTCAACTTATGGACGGCACAGTAGCGCAGCCAGTGGAGCTGTCGCTTCCCGGCGCCAGAGACCCAACGTTCGATCCTGACCTCAGGTGCCATCCGCGTGGAGTTTGCACGTTGTCCCTGAGACCGCGTGGGTTTCCTCCACGTACTCCGGTTTCCTCCCACATCGCAAACACGTGTGGGTTTGCAGGTTAAATAGCCTCTGTAAATCCCCCCTATTATGCAGGGAGTGGATGAGAAAGTGGGATAATATAGAACTGGTGTGAACGGATGATTGATGGTGAATGTGGACATGGTTCAGAGGCTGGAGGAGCAGAATTAGGCCATTCGGCCCATCAAGTCTACTCCGCCATCCAATCATGGCTAATCTATCCTCCCCTCTCAACCCCATTCTCCTGCCTTCGCCCCATAACCCTTGACACCTTTATTAATCAAGAACCTATCAATCTCCACCTTAAAAATATTCCACCTTAAAAATGGTGGGTTGAAGGCCCTGTTTCCATGCTGCATCTTTCAATCATCCATTTGTCCAAGTTGTTTAACTGAGCTGGTCCCACTTCACTGTGCCTGACATAGATCCCTCCAAACCTTTGAAACCTGTATTTGTTTCAATGTCTAATAGTCCAATTTGTACCCGCCTCTCCCACTTCCTCTGCAGCTAGTTTCATGTACGCACCACCCTCTGTGTGGATTTTTTTTTTTAAACTCCTTCCTCTCTCGCTTTTGAATCCTTTTCTCTTGGATCAAAAACTTTGGTTATCGCCCCCACTCTCCAGCCTTGACCACGACAGGGAGAGAGCAGAAGAGATTGCTGGCAGGGGTGTTGGGAGGGGGGGGGGGGGAGAAAGAGGGTGGTGACTCTGTGTGCCACCAAGGGCTGTGGAGGCCAAGTCAATGGGTATTTTTAAGGTACTGATTGATAGATTCTTCATTTGTCCGGGTGTCAGGGGTTTATGGGGAGAAGGGGGTTGAGGGAAAGGTAGACACAAAAGGCTGGAGTAACTAGCGGGTCAGGCAGAACAACTCTGGAGTAAAGGAATAGGTGACGTTTCGGGTCGAGACCCTACTTCAGATTGGGAGTCAGTGGAAAGGGAAACCGAGAGATATGAAAAGGTACGTAGAACAAATTAATGAAAGATATGCAAAAAAGATATTGCCCCCCTCCCCGGAGGGGGGCAACCGGGGGAGGGGGGGCACGTTCTGATCCCAGTCCCGAGCTGCGGTGGCGTTCCCCAGCTGAACCTTGCATACACACGCACTCTTCATCCAGGGATGAGTCAGAGACAGAGAGGTTGAGGGATTGAGTCAGTCCCAGTCACTAACACAAGGAACCGTGGCTGATTGCACTTCACTGGGTCAAAGATCGCCCCAGTATAGCTGAGCTCAGCTCTTTCCAAAAAGCCTCTAGTTTCGAGTCAATTAACCGGCTGGGAATGATCTCTGACAGGCAGCTCACGTGGGCTTATTGACTGCCAGGGAGTGAGGAGGAAACGTCCGCCTATGTTTTTATTCCACGGCCCAGCAGTTTAGGGCAATAAAACGGTAAACTTTAAACAGCAGTCCAGGGCACCTCGCAACCAGTTGGCACGTCTCTCGCTGGCTCAGCAAGTCCGCCAGCACAAACAAGGGCCAGTCTTCCCCAGTTTGAAGAAGGGTCTCGACCCGAAACGTCGCCTATTCTCCTTCGCTCCTTAGATGCTGTTGCACCCGCTGAGTTTCTCCAGCCTTTTGTGTACCCTCGATTCTCCAGCATCTGCAGTTCCTTCTTTAACACCAGTCTCACCCCGGTCGGTCACTCCCTCCTCTCCCCTCCCCTCCCAGGGTGGGCTGGAGAGACCCGGGCTCGATCCCGACTACAGGTGCTGTTTCTACGGGGGCTTGTACTTTCTCCCCGTGGGTTTCCCCCGGGGGCTCCGGTCTCCCCCACATTCCAAAGACGCGCAGGTTTGTAGGTTAATTGGCTTTGGTACAAATTGGAAATTGTCCCCAGTGTGTGTAGGTTACTGCTGGTGTATGGGCATCGCTGGTCCCCAGTGTGTGTAGGTTACTGGTGTATGGGCATCGCTGGTTCCCAGTGTGTGTAGGTTACTGCTGGTGTATGGGGATCGCTGGTTCCCAGTGTGTGTAGGTTACTGCTAGTGTATGGGCATCGCTGGTCCCCAGTGTGTGTAGGTTACTGCTGGTGTATGGGCATCGCTGGTTGCCCCAGTGTGTAGGTTACTGCTAGTGTATGGGTCATCGCTGGTCCCGTGTGTGTAGGTTACTGCTACTGTATGGGCATCGCTGGTTCCCAGTGTGTGTAGGTTACTGCTGTATGGGCATCGCTGGTTCCCAGTGTGTGTAGGTTACTGCTGGTGTATGGGGATCGCTGGTTCCCAGTGTGTGTAGGTTACTGCTAGTGTATGGGCATCGCTGGTCCCCAGTGTGTGTAGGTTACTGGTGTATGGGCATCGCTGGTTCCCAGTGTGTGTAGGTTACTGCTGGTGTATGGGCATCGCTGGTCCCCAGTGTGTGTAGGTTACTGCTGTATGGGCATCGCTGGTCGGTGCAGACTCACTCGGTGGGCCGAAGGGCCTGCTTCCAAACTTTAAAAAAAAACTAAACTCTCCCATCAGGCAAGAGGTGTTGAAGTTTGAAAACGCACACCTCCAGATTCAGGGACAGTTTCTGTGTGGCCTGTTACAGGGCAACTAAACTGTCCTCTCGCCAGCTAGAGTGTTGTCCTGACCTCCCCATCTTCCTCATTGAAGACCTTCGAACTATCTTTAGTCAGGCTTTATCAGACTTCAACGTTATATCTTGTGCCCTTTATCCCAAATCTGTGTGCTGTGGAAGACTTGATTATAATCATGTATAGTATTTTTTTTTGACTGGATCGGGCGCAAACAAAAGCCTTTGTGACATTGTGACAAGAAGCTAAAGTAAAGATAAACACCAAATGCCGGATAAATGCTGGAGTAACTCAGCAAGCAGGGTCAGGCAGCATGTCTGGGGGAAAGGAATAGGTGACGTTTGAGGTTGAGACTAGTTGAGACAAGTCGCTGCTTCAGACAAGACAGGTCCACAGAGCAGGGTGGGGCAGAGTGTGGGAGGGGTGGATCAGATGGGGGAGAGGGTGGGGGAGATGAAGACAGGAAGTCAGGTGGGGGTGGGGTGTCGGTCCTCCTCGTCCGCATGAACAGAGAACAGTGCACCACGGGAACAGGCCCTTCGGCCCACAATGTCCGTGACGAACATGTTGGCAAATTGTAGTATTCTCTTCTGCCTGAACTTGATCCAGATCTGTCCATTCACTGCGTATCCGCGTGCCTATCTAAAAGCCTCTGAACCACCACTCCCGTATCTGCCTCCGCCACCGCTACACAGAGCTTGTCCCACACAACTCGGTGCAATTTAAGTCTGTCCAACCTTTCCATATGTATGGTAGCCACCCACACCCCACTTCACCCCCCTCGCCGCCCCCCACCCCCCCAGGCTTTTCACCACCCTGGGACATCCCAGACCCAAACGGGTAAACATTGTTCTGGCAATTCAGGACTAGCCCCCGACAGGGGGTGGGGGGGGGGGGGGGGGGGAAGTGGGGTTGCGGTGTGGGAGGGGTTAGGGTGTGGGGGAGATGGGATGCTGTGAGGTTTGGGGGGGGTGGGAGGAGTGGTGGGAGTGGAGGTTGGGGGGACGAGGGGTAGTGGGAGAGGGGGGAGTAGGGTTTGCGGGGGGTGTAGTGGGTGAGGGGTAGGAGAGGAGTTGGGTTTAGATGGGGGAGGGGCAGTGGCAGAGGGCATAGTAGGGAGTGGGATACAAGAGGGGAGGGAATGGGGTTCAGGAGGGATGGGAAGAGTGAAGGTTTTAGGAGGGAAGGGGAGGGCAGTGGAGAGGTGAGGGGGAATATGGAGGGGAGGGGATGGAGTAGGGTACAGGGTAGGGTAAGTGAGGGGAGGGGAGGGGATCGGAGTATTGGGTACAGGAGGATAGGTGAGGGAGGGGAGGGGTATGGAGTAGGGTTTGGGAGGGGGGGGTGAGGGTGTTCACTGACTCACCGGGCTCCTGACACATGTATGAGTAGAAGCCCTCGGACTTGAGCATGAGCAGCAGCGATCCCCAGCCCAGCAGCACGGCGGAGAAGAGCAGGTTTTCCAACACGGCGGTGCAGGCCATCCACCATCGCCGCCGGTGGGCTGTGGCCAGTGTCGGTGCCATCGTGCCGTCTAGGATGGGGTGGGGGTCGCTGCGGGGGGGGGCTACGGACCTGGGAGAACGAGAGAGGCAGAACGTTAGAGGCCACTGGAGCCAGTCCCACACCAGCACTACCCTCCCCCTCCTCTACCCCCCCCCCACCAGCACACACCCCTCTCCCCGCCACCCCTCCATCCCCGCTTCTCCCAAAAACAACCCCTGCCCCGTCCCCCCTCACCTCTCCCCTGACGCACCTCCGACACGGATATTTCCCAACCCATCTCTCCTCGACCCCTCTGCCCGTTCCCACCTCTCCACACTCCCATTTGGCATCAAGTTGCTTAAATTAAAGTTATTTGGGTGGAGGGGGGAGATTATTATCGCTGACTATTGGGAGTCAGATCGCACGCACTGACCCACTGGGACCAAACACCTCCCCCCCACACACACACACACACACTGGACCCCCACTGGGGACCAACACCCCCCCCCCCCCCCCTCCTCCACACACACATACTGACCCCACCACTTGGACCAACCACCCCAACCACCCCCCCCCCCACACACACAAACACACACACACACTGACCCCCACTTGAGGGGACCAAACAACCCCCCCCACACCACACATACTGACCCTCACTGGGGACCAACACCCCCCACACACACATACTGACCCCCCACTGGGGACCAACACCCCCCCACACAACACACATACTGACCCCCATGGGGACAAACACCCCCCCCCCCCCACACACACACACACACACACACACACTGACCCTCACTGGGGACCGACCCCCGCCCACACACACTGACCCCCACTGGGGGAACGGGACACCATGGAAAAGGCTCCTATTTCACTCCCTGGCTGCTACTCACAGGCAGACACCCTCCGACCTGCCGGCGCAGCTATTGAGAAAGAGGAACAAGTTACGTTCTCCTTCGCTTATATTGTGTCAGATTGTCCCAATCTGTCGTGCCCTGCATGTGACGCAGCGGTATATGCTTAACTCAGCTCAGATTGCAAGAGTAATCCTCGTAAACCTTGCACAAGTTTTGCTGAACACATCGTTTTTTTCGCCTCTGGTATCTAAACTGTGGTTTAGCCGACCGCGTCGGCAGCCAATCTCCGAGTCTCCTCCGTGATAACTACGCCAAACGTGTAGACTTCGGTCTCCGATAAACTGATATTATATATATTTTTTTAATCTACTAAATCTTTATGGGATGCCCTTCCTGCATCTAATCTGCCCGAGCAGCCTCCTTGGATCCAATGACCAAATGAAGGACGCAGACGCTGTTCAACAAGAACATTGTTTTTGTCAACAAGAGTGTTTGCTACAGTGTTCGCCCGGAGACGGTTTGTTCCCCGGTCTGGAAGGGCCGATAACACCTCTCCGCTGATAGCCACTCTGGCCATGATTCTATTTGCCTCAAATTCCCCAAAAGGCTCAAGTTCCCGTTGCCCTCTGAACCACCAGATCGGCTCCAGCCGCCACCATTCTCTGAAGATAAGGCACAGAATGCTGGAGCAACTCAGCGGGGCAGGCGGCATCTCTGGAGAGAGGGAATGGGCGGCGTTTCGGGTCGAGACCCTCCCTTCTCAACCCGAAACGTCAGCCATTCCTTCTCTCCAGATTTGCCGCCTGTCCCTCTGAGTTACTCCAGCATTCTCTGTCTGCAGAGTAACCCAGCATCTGCAGTTCCTTCCTAAACCATTCTGTCAAGGTTCAATGAGGTCTTCCGGTCCTCCGCCTGGGGATTGAGAGTGGGGTGTGTGGGGTGGGGTGGGGGGGGGGGGTTATTGAGCAACTTGGAGGGGTTGGTTGACATGGGGAGCGATCCCTCTGGCTCCCCCCCCCCCCCCCCCCCCCCCCCCCCCACACCATTGTGTGAAGACCGGGAGCTCTAGATGAACAGGGGTGATGTTGGGATTGGGACCCAGAACGTCACCACCGAGATCAGATTTAATGGATCAGGCTGGAGACAGAAGGGAGAGCTGATAGAACAAAGTAACATTACAGGAGGCGTAGATAAGGTAGACAGTCAGAACCTTTAACCCAGGGTGGAGATGTCAAAGACTTGAGCTTTAAGAGGAGAGGGGCAAAGTTTAAAGCAGATGCAGGGGACAGGTTTTTCTTCCACAGAGAGTGGTGGGGGCCTGGAACAGAAGTAGTGGTGGAGGCAGATATTATAGTGGTGTTTTGGAGGCTTGTAGAAAGGCACATGGTTCTGCAGGATCACGTGCCATTAGTGTTTGACTTGGCATGGACATTGTGGGCCGAAGGGCCTGTTCCGGTGTTCTATGTTCTATCACTCCTACAAGTTCACTGAGGATTGAGGATGTGGGAGAGGAGGGGGGGGGGGGGGGGGGGATACTAGGACCTCATACGTTCTCCATTAATGGTGGCCGGACCCGCTCTGCGCAAGCTTCTCCATTCACCAACACTTAAGAACAAGGCTGATATCCGTTTCAACCCCACTTTCCCACCTTTTTCTCTTCGTACACTCTATTCCATTAACATTCAGACATGCGTCGTCAGCGAGTCTGTGCCTCAGCCCACCACACCGTGACGGAGATCGGCAAAGGTAGACCAAAGGTGTCCCGAAGGCACAAATCTCCACACTGCCGCGGTGCATGGCCTGCCCCTCATCTGAGACCTGGATGTATCTTTCAATGAGATCACTCTCATTCAGAGAGTGATACAGCATGGAAACAGGCCATCCGACCCAACTTGCCCATACCATCAACGTCGCATCTACACTAGTCCCACCTGTCTGTGTTTTGCCCGTATCCCTCGAAACCCGTCCTGTCCATGTACCTGTTTAAGTGTTTCTTAAACATTGCGACAGTCCCTGCCTCAACCACCTCCTCCGGCAGCTCGTTCCATGCACCCACCACCATTTGCATGAAAAAGTTACCCCTCAGGTTCCTATTAAATCTTTTCCCCTCACCTTAAACCTATGTGTCTGATTCTCGACTCCCCTACTTTGGGCAAGAGAACCTGTGCTTCTACTCGATCTATTCCTCTCATGATTTTGTACACTAAATTCATCGAAGCTCCATGGAATAAAGGCATAGTCTACCCAATCTCTCCTCACATAGAAACATAGAAAACAGGTGCAGGAGTAGGCCATTCAGCATGCACACTTCATGGCGGTGCTGGTTCGAAGGGCCGAATGGCCTACTCCTACACCTATTTTCTATTCGGCCCTTCGAGCCTGCACCGCCATTCAATATGATCATGGCTGATCATCCAACTCAATACCCTGTACCTGCCTTCTCTCCATACCCCCTGTTCGCTTTAGCCACAAGGGCCACATTTAACTCCCTCTTAAATATAGCCAATGAACTGGCCTCAACTACCTTCTGTGGCAGAGAATTCCAGAGATTCACCACTCTCTGTGTGAAAAATGTTTTTCTCATCTCGGTCCGAAAGGATTTCCCCCTTATCCTTAAGCTGTAACCCCTTGTCCTGGACTTCCCCAACATCGGGAACAGTCTTTCTGCATCTAGCCTGTCCAACCCCTTAAGAATTTTGTACATTTCTACAAGATCCCCTCTCAATCTTCTAAATTCTAGCGAGTACACTCACACGGCAGATTCACCAGCCTGGTGAATCTCCACTGATCTCCCTCTGAAACGTTTATGTCTAATTTCAGGGACAGGGACCAGGATTGTATACCACAGCTGTAATCTCACCAAATCCTATAATTACTGTGAGGGATTGTTATTCTTTTGTTTATTTTGTTATGCGGACCTACTTGCAACAAGTCCAATGTATAATTTGTCTCCGCAATAGTCTGCCTCACCTGCCTGTTAGCTTCAGACAGCACAAGAACACCCAGCTACCTTGAACCGTTAACGCTGCCCAATCATTTACCATGTCTGTTCCTTTTAACCTCATGTTTTCCACACATCGTGTTCCGTCTGCCTTATCTTTGCGAACTCACACAGACCTTGAAACCTCCACACTTACATTTCCCCATCATCAGCCACTTTGGAAATGTTCACTTTGGCTCCCCGCCAAACCAGTGGTCTTATTGGAAGTGGGCCATGGGAGGGGAGAGACCAAAGCAGGGTCGGATTTCACTGGTTAAAACATACTATAGCTCAGCATAGTAACAAGCCCTTCAGCCCACAATGTGTGCCAAACTTGATGGCCAGTTAAACTAATCTCTGCCTGCATGCGATCCATATCCCGAGATTCCCACCATATCCATGTGCCTATCCTTAAGCCTCTTAAATGCCCCAACCGTATCTGTCTCCACCACACTCCAGGTATCTGCCACCCTCCGTGCAAAAAACACATCTATAAATGTTCCCCTCTCACCTTAAAACCTATGCCCTCTAGTCTTTGACATTTCCACCCAAGCAAGAAGGTTCTGACTGTCTACCTTATCTATGCTTATAATTGTATTTACTTCTATCAAGTCGAGTCGCCCCTCATCCCCCGACGTTCCAGAGAAAACGATCCAAGTTGTTCCAACCTCCCGATAGAGCTAATACTGTCTAATCCTCTGATTAGACAGTATTAGCAACTCTCTGGTAAACCACTTCTGCACCCTCTCCAAAGCCACCACACCCTTCCTGTAATGGGGTGAACAGAAAGAACACTTCACAATACTCCAGTAGTTCGAGAGAGTTAGATTTAGCTCGTTGGGCTAACGGAATCAAGGGATGTGGGGAGAAAGCAGGAACGGAGTACTGATTTTGGAAGATCAGACATGATCATATTGAATGGCAGTGCTGGCCTAAAGGGCCGAATGGCCGACTACTGCACCTATTTTCTAGGTTTCTATGTTTCTGTTTCTAGTATAAGCCAGTGGACAACAGATTGGATTGGCACATGGATCCAGTTACTCGAGGAGAATGCAACAAGGTGACAATGGTCTCCCCCAAAAACAAGGTTAGATTTCTTCTGGGGGGCGGGGGGCTTTTATGTGTGTGGGCCGGGGGGAGTGTGGGCCGGGAAATTGCAGGGAGGGGTGGGTGAAAGGTGGTATATGGACTGACGGCAAGGATGTGTGTAATCAATGTGTAATGAATGTTGACTGACTCCAATGAAGGGTGACATGGTGTTCAAAGGATGGAGAGTTAGAAACCCAATGGCAAGTGTTGGAGGTAGCAGGTTACAAAGGCGGAGGCACAAGGAACCGCAGATTGTGGAAATTTGACCAAAACACAAAGTGCTGGAGGAACTCAGTGGGTCAGGCAGCATCTATGGAGGGGATTAACAGGCAATCTTTCAGGTCAGGACCCTACTTCAGATGGATTTTAGTAGTGGGGGGGGGGGGAAGGAAAGCTTGAAAAGAGATGAGGGAGCAGGACAAAGCCTGACAAGTGATAGGGTGGATACAGGTGAGGGGGGAGGGTAGTCATTGACAGATGGGTGGAGTAGGTGACAAATGCTTGAGGTGAAATGGAGACAAAATGGTGTCAGATCAGGAGAGAGGTGGCACAAAATGTAAAGCTGGAGGAGGGATAGAGGTGAAAGGGGACAAGGAGGGGGAGGGGTGGAATAGTGGAAGAAATGGGTGCCCACTAGGACTGGATGGGAGGGGCGAGGGGGTTGGCGGGGGGTAGTTTAAGGCTCTGGTGCAATTAAGCAACTTTTCTATTTCGAGTCTAGTCTGTGCCTGGAATGAGCTGCCAGAGAAGGGGATCCAATTAGGTCTTTCAAAAGACATTTGGGCAGATATATGGATGGGAAGGGTATATTGGGCTATGGGCCAAGCATAGGCAAATGGGAACTAGCCCAGAATACCAACTTGGTCGGCATGGACAAGGTGGGCCGAAGGGCCTGTTTCTGTGCTGCATTTGTTTCCTTATATATATGACGTTTTGTGAAGTGGTTCCTTATATATATGACGTTTTGTGAAAGTGTTCCCAAACTGAAGATCTTGAGAAGGTGGGTGAACAGAGGAAATGCCCCATGGTTTACCAGAAAGTTGCCGGGATTGAGAGTGTATTACCTATAAAGAGAGGTTGGACAAACTTGGGTTGTTTTCTCTGCAGTGTCAAAGGTTGAGAGGATACTGGTTAGAAATATTCAACTTTTGAGAGGCACAGATGGGGCGGACAGTCAGAGCCCTTTTCCCCAGGGTGGAAACGTCAAAGGCTAGAGGTCACAGCTTTATGAGGGGAGCAACGTTTAAAGGAAATGTGCAGGGCAAATTGATTTTTCTTTTTTAAACAGTCCCTGCACCCCCACCCATGTACTCCTGTAACCACATGGAGCCCAGCTCCAAACATGGTCAAGACTGTCCAGCGGTGTAGAATACGGGGCTCGGCGCCAGGATAGGTTGGGCGGGGGGGGGGGGGGGTCTGACAGATTGTGGAGCGGGTCGTCCGACAGGGGTTTGGAGCGGCGGGGAGAGGGCAGGGTGGATATTGCGTGGGAGGGAGGGGGGAGGTAATTGCGGGGGGGAGAAGAGGGGGGGGGGGAGAAGAGGGGGGGGAGGAGAAAGAAGAAGAGGGGGGGGGGAGAAGAGGGGGGGGGGAGAAGAGGGGGGGGGAGAAGAGGGGGGGAAGAGGGGGGGGCGGAGAAGAGGGGGGGGGGAGAAGAGGGGGGGGGGAGGAGTGGGGTGGAGAGAGGGGGGGGGAGCAAGAGGGGGGGGGGAGAAGAGGGAGGGGGGTGAGAGAAGGGAGGGAAGTGAAGGAGTAAGGGGGGGGGAGGAAGAAAGAGAGAGAGGGTGAGAAGAGGAGAGGGGGGGGGAGAAGAGGGAGGGGAGTGAGAAGAGGGGGGGGAGGGGGGCGGGAGAAGGGAGGGGAGAGAGGGGGGGGAGAGAGAGGAGGGAGGGGGGGGCGAGAAGAGGGGGGGGGAGAGAAGAGAGGGGGTGGGAGAAGAGGGAGGGGGGGAGAGGAAGAGAGAGGGTGGGGGTGAAGGAGACGGGGGGGGAAATGGGGGGGGGAGAGGGGGTGAGAAGAGGTGGGGGGGGACGGGGGGGGGGAGAAGACGGGGGTGGGGGAGGAGGGGGGGGGAGAAGAGGGGGGGAGAAACGACGAGGGGGAAGGGGGGGAGAAAAAGAGGGGAAGGAAGGGGCTGAAAGGGAGGGGACGGAGAGAGGGGGGAGGAAGCGGAGGGGGGGACGGGGAAGACGGGGGCCCCGACCGGGGTAGAAGGACGAGGGGGGGTAGAGATGGAAAGAAACGGGAAGGGGGGGAGAGCGAAGAGGTGAAGAGAAGGCCGGAGAAGACCCGAGAGCCGGAGGGGGGGTGAGAGACGGAGGGGGGGAAGAAGTCGGAGGGGGGGGTGAAGAAGAGGAGAAGACGGACGCGGGGGG